>WEIT01038100.1:59056-69185 GCA_013389985.1 Dryoscopus gambensis
CTCTAGAGCTTGATTCTGATGAATCAGAATCTCATATGCAGCTCTATCTTTCCCTCCATCAAAACTAAGCAGTTCGAAGTCCTCGCTGTCAAAACTTCCTTTTGTTCTCTTTCTTTCTAAGGTTATTCTGTATCAAAAGTACATTCCTGTGCATACTTAAAAGCATACATTGCATGATGGAATCTACTACTGCTGCTCACACTTAATAAGTCTTCTTACATAGGTTTCATGTTCAAATTTCAGGGATTTTTGTCGAGCCATTAATGTAGGTACAAACTCCTTAAAGTGTCCATTGGGGACATCTGTCTTCCCAATTCCATCATTTCAAGTGAATATAATACTCGTGTCCCCAGGTAAAAGTCATGATGCAATTCTATCAGACACTTGCTGTACTTTGCACAGTGTGGGTGTGAGAGCTAATTTTGTCCTTATATTCAGAGGCTTCATTAACAGTCTTAACACATTCACTGCAGCTTTCTAAATCCTTTCAGGCTTTAACACTTAAGCTACTGTGAAAAAAAACAAAAATAATGGAAGTTCATATACAGAAAATGTTATTTCTCCAACCCAAATAAAGCAGATCTCTTAGATAATGCTAAATGCTACATTACAGCACATCACTCCACTGAAATGAAATTTATGAGAAATAAATCACAGCTAGTAAAGGCTGCAAATCACTATTTTGGGCAATTTATCCTGATATAAAATATGTGAAACTCTGAATTGAGATACATAGGGAAAAAGAATGAAAATTATGTGTCTATTATACCAAGGCATATGAACATCAACATGATGCATATTCCACTACTTTGTTTTTATGCCTTTATATTCTAAAAATTTCATCATGTGACAGTATATTGACTACAAAATTCAATAATTAAAGTACCTTAAAAAAAACAACCTTTTTTCTTCCCTTAGACAGGAGGGGTTTTTTGGTTTAATGTTTCATACAGTTGGGTAAATTCTAGCTATTTTCTGAAAAAAGAAAATAAAAATAATATTAAAAAAATCCTGAAACTCTTCATAATATCTTTTTCAGTATATGTTACTTACAGGATGAGGAAAAAAAAGATAAATTAGTCCTTTTTGTGGGTCTCGCAAAGCTTCCGTGTACAAAAAAATATTTTCTTCAACTGATAATACATATTGCATGAGAGAACCTGTCTCAATTATATTCTACTCCTTAAAAACTGTCCATGATATCAAATTATAACACAGATAACCAAACTTTTACATGTTGCTGTTTTGGAGCTAGGAGAATTAAAATTCTGCACCTAAATAATACAGAATCCAGCTATATTCCAAATTAATGTGAAACGTTACAGCTCTATTTACAACTTGAGTAAAAAAGGGAAGCTTTACCGTTATCCGGATATTACTTGCTGATTGATTTCTGCTCCTTTTCTTGCTCACTAATCCTAACCCAAAGGCTGCTTCTTTTTGATTCTGACTTTCTGATTGAAGTAATACAAGAAATTTTAAATTATGGGTGAACTTCATTCCAGTTAGCCTTGCTCCACGCAAAATGACTTCCAACAGTTGCAAAACACAACTTTATTTCCAGCAGCAACTAGGGAGAGTTGGTATAGGAGTAATTTGGGGGAATTTTGCTTTCCAGAAACAGGCATTTATCTGGATGGGTGTCTCCCAACAGCAACTGCTGTTGTTTTAAAACTGAGGCCTCTTATAGAACAAAGGGACCCAAACTGGCTGAAGAACCGAAGCTGTTAACTGGACTACATTGCACAAAAATTTTCTAGGTGCTCCCACATTAGTCCTTGGGAGCGGCAGCAAAATCCAAAAGCAATCCAAGATGAAAGCTAATTTCTTTCAGAATCCAAAGGCCCTTTCTTATAGTGAATCATGTCCTCTTGTAGGCTTCCTTGATCAATACACTGAGAAAGGAAAAACTTGTCCCTTTGTGCAAACTACAGAATAAAATACTTAGCAGATCCAAAGCTGAAGCAATAAAAAAAAGACTGGCAAATTTAGATTATTTTTTGTTATATAAGCAAAACTATACAGACAGAGAAGAGAGAAGGGAGACATGGGAGACATTCATTTCTCAAGACCACAGGAACAAAGCCTGTCTGGAGTGAAACTTGCACAGGAGAAAGAAAAAGGCTTTATTATCCTCCTAGCCTTCAGGATTTCTGAATCACTAAGTTTTCATTATCTATTGCTCTCTTAAACTAAATGATGATCTATGCTGACTGCTGTCCTGCAAAGTTGGAAAAAATACTTCCTTACACCTCAAGAGCCAGGTATCTGGAAGGGCAAGCTGACAGTTCGAGGGTGCACCTGCAATTCATGTGTAGGGATTTTATTTCACTGGTGGCAGATTTCAGCTCAGGAAGCAGGTTCTCATTCTCTCAATCAGCTAAAATGGTCCAAATGCTATTTTTGCCTGCATCTCAGGTTTTCTTTTTTCTCAGTTTCTTCCCCTCCTCAGTAGACAAGTAATAATTTCCTTTGGATAAAAGCTATTAATTCCATATAACATTAACTTTATCTGAAAAACTAATCTTTTCTTAGATTACTATTTTAATGTATGTAATAAAAACATTCCTTGAATAGGTCTTACACATCTTTTCCCACAGTCACTGAAATTAAGTATATTGGCAAAATGAAAGTAATTTTGATTAACATGGAAATTAGATTTGAAACTGCTTTCTATATTTTTAATTCCAGTATTTGTTAGGTTTTTCAGTCTCTAAAAATACAGTATCAGTTACTGAGTAAACATTCCATAAAAAGGAACTTCTCCTTCTGGGATGAATTACTGCCCTCTATGTAGGGTACATATGAATATGAATGTAAAAATACTTTTTGTGACTCATTTCTCACTTATATTAATGAAAAAGAAGAATTTAAGACAAGCTGAAAGTTCTCATGTTAACAAAACAGAGAACACGTACAACAGATACACTAGCACTTCTGGAAAAGCTGCCTGTAGTAAAAGTAACTCTGCTTTATATTACTGAATTACAGTATTTTAAGGTTTTTTTCAAGTTTTGAGAAACATTTTTAACACTGTTTCTCGTGGTGGTCTAAAGACATAAACCTTTCCCTGTCTCTGCTGGTCTCTGCAAAAGGGAAGGATAAGCTCCAATAAGAAAAGGAAACTTTCAGTAGTCTATTTCAAAAGAGTTTTCTTGCTCTAAAACACTTTGTGGGCAGAAGAATTAATCTCAGGGCTAGGAGCTATATTGTGTTTTGGTAACTTCTTTTACCATGAGCTTAGTAAAACATGACAAGTGAATGGCCAAGTGACAGGTTTGCAGAAGGAGCTTTTGGTCTTCCACAAGGAAGGATGGCTGCCTATGAGGAGATGTAGCACAGCAAACTTACGTGGTTTCCTCCAGCTTGCAGAGAAAGACGAGGGGAAAAGCAAAGTCACAATAGAGGTGTAAGCTTTGTTGTACAATAGCAACAGATTTCAGCTACTGAAAAGACATTCGCTTGTAGTCACAAAGTCTTTGGAAAAAAGAAACACTGTCTAAGTAAGCGGAATCGGAGGTATTTTTTTCCCCATAAAGGACAGCTTTAGTCAGATGTGGTAGACTGAGGAGTCAGAGTAGAGGAATGCAAAACTCCACAGGTGTCAATATGAAACTGATAGAGGTCGCAAAGGCTGTTACTCAGAAGCCTCCAGTCTGTTACTAAAAAACCTCAGAGTCTGACTCAGCAAAGGCTGCTATCCCTTAAGAATTGCAGAGTAAACACAGGATTAATTCCACAAATTCACACGGACTTGGCATTGGTTAACGTGGATCCATGAGGTCATCTGCATGGCTTGGCATAGACTTTGCCCACCTGCTAGCTGGCGTGAGACCTCCCAGTCGTATTGATGTGGACGTCATTTCTAAGGAGCTTCAATCAATCTGGACAACTTTCTACCCTTTCCCCCTTCCTCTTCTGGCAGAAGATAAGCACGTTTAGAGGCGTTGATTCTTTGCCAAAGGTTCAGCAATATTGAGGGCAAAAGCACTGTTGCTTTCTGTTAGTTGTTGTGAAAAGCCATCTTCACTTGAAAGCTTTTCTAGCGAGAGGGCAATGAGCATGGCTGCATTCCCACTGAACTCTCCAGATAAAAAGTGCAAAACACTCTGGAAAGTGCTGTGTAATCATAGAATATTACAGGATGAATTCCACTCCGGTGGATCACTACATATGAAGGCATATGTTATTTTGGGTCAACTTTTAAAAGACAGGCTTAGCTCCCTGAGCGTTTGCAGTAACTGATGTCAAGCACTGCCATGAATGATAACAAAGAAAATAAAACATAATCAGTTATCACGTATAGCAAACCAACAGAACAATCTCTTAAAGATTTATCTTCTAGTAGTGTTAGCTCATCAGGAAAACATGAAAAGAGTAGGAAATGTCTTAAAAAGAAGTCAAGATAATCAAAGTTAAAACAAATATGAAGATTCAATTTAATGGTCAAAGTGTTTCAAGAAATATGTCTATAATCACTGTAAAGAAAAATGACAGAATAACAACTTAGAGTAAGACTTTCCAAGAGTAAGTAAAGTTTTTCTAGGAAAATGAAAGCAGACATAACACGGATATGAGACAGCCAAAAATTTGTGACTGGTTATAGGGTCAGCTGACCCAAACCCATTCTCCTGTTCACTAAATACAGACCTGACAAATGCATCTCGCCGTACCAGGGTAAATGGCAATGAGAGTGGGACTCTCCATCATTAGGCTAAAAAATAATCCCCATATCAATCCTGAGACAACAGAGCAGACCATCCCTACCCTTAACTTCAAACCTGAACCCTCAGCTCAAACTAAAAAAGGCCACAATTAAACTACATAGAAATAAATATGAGCATATATTCAAGAAATTAAAGTTAACCTACACTAATGATTATTTAGAGGAGGATGAACAGCCAGAAGAGCAAAGCTGAATCAAACAAGAGAAAATAAATAAACTTCAAGTAATATCAAGAGGCTTTATTATAATTAACTACAAGAAAATCCTCAGTTTTCTATTGTAATTACAATTTGAGAAATAAGAGAATCCAATTTGAGAAGTACAGCTCTATAACTATGCAAGAATGATATATGAGGCAAAACAGCATTTAAAAAGTAAATTAAAGATGACAAGAAACAAAAACTGCCAATTTATCCTTCAAATAATAAACAGCTCCAGTCAGTGAAATGACTTCTAAACTCCAGTCAATCATTGCAAACATTGCAAATGGGTTATCATCTGACATCTTCCTCTATGTAACCACTGCAGCTATCAGCACATGACAGTGACCCTTTCACATTCCCACACTGATGGAGATTAGTTTTGAATTGGTATTCACTCCAGCTATGCTTAAAAAAAAAAAAAAAAAAAACCAAAAAAAAAAAAAAAAAAAAAAAAAAAAAAAAAAAAAAAAACCAATCCAAACCATAAAACTTCCCATGATCTCATAACTTTTTTCTTTGCGGTTACCCTTCACAGGACCACATATTCAGTTAAAATGAAAACTCATTCACGGCAGTGAGAAACTAAAACTGACTGAAATGACAGATATTTAAAATGCCATAGTGAAGATGGCAGCGCAGTATTAGAGGTTACCTCGAAATACCATCAGCTAGTGAACAGTTCTTGTTGTGAGGAATAAAAATAACCCTTGACATGTTCTCTCAGGCATAAAAACAGCCTAGTAGTCAAACATAGCCTACATTAATCAGAAGGCTGGAGCACCTCTCCTCTGAAAACAAGAGGAGAGAGTTGGGGCCCTTCAGCCCGGAGTAGAGATGTTCCAGGGAGACCTCAAAGCACCTTCCAGTGCCTAAAGGGACCAAAAAGAGTTAGGGAAGGACTTTTTGCAAGGGCATATATTGACAGGACAGGGAGAAAGAGCTTTAAACTGAAAGAGAGTAGATTTAGATCAGATATTAAGAGGAAATTCTTTACTGTGAGGGTGGGCAGGCACTGGAGAAGTTGCCCAGAGAAGTTGTGGCTGCCCCATCCCTGGAAGTGTTCAAGGCCAGCTTGGATGGGGATTGGAGCAACCTGGGATAGCGGAAGGTGTCCCCACCCATGGCAGGTGAGTCAAAACAAGATGATCTTTAAGGTCCCTTCCAAGACGAACCGTTCTGTGACTCTGTCCTTAATCACACCAGAGTCTTTTCACCCTTCTGTCCATCAATTTTCAATATGTGTTGTGTAATCCCCCTCCAGCACAGAATTTTAGTTTTCCAAATAAGCATCTGTAAAACCTCTAGGAGTTGTTTGATGTGAGTAGACGTGTCACTATTTCAGTAAGCAGCCGTTTTAAAAGATATTGCTAGAAATCCAATGAACCAAACACTCATAACCTTTACTGCTAACCACAGTTTTTAAGATTTCACTAACCAAAATATTTTACTTATGAAATTAATAATTTCAAACCACAGCTAACAAGGTAGAAAACCAGGAGGAATGAAGGCTTATACAATGGGAATAGACAGTAACATAGACAGAAAATTGAGTGGTCTCAGACCCTGGTAACTGCCATAATCCTGAGGTCGTGTGTGACCACCCATTCACCATTGCTACCTGCCTGTGCATTGCAAACATTACTTCTCTCAGAAATCATCTCAGATGCCTCAAAAGCCTCAGACCCACTTTTTGACTATTTCCCACTATAACCCACTATTTCTGTCAAATCTCTTATAACAGAAATTCAACCTGCATGCTGTAAAGGACTTTTTTTTGTTGTTTTTAAAGATGGTTCCAGCACTGCTTACAAAAAGAGACAACTCTTTAAACAGCCTTTATAAACAAAACTAAGTAATTTATGTCAGAGAAAAAGCTAAGAAGTGTGTGATTTACGCCTTAGCTTCACAGTCTGGTAATTTTCTTGGCATCCTGAGTTGATCTGTTTATTCACCTTTCCTTTTCTTTTTTGCACAATAAGACAAAGCTTCCCAATGTTATAAATGACAAAAAAAAATCCCATTCCCAAGGACACCAGCTAGCTTAAGTTTTCAGATGAGCACAGCAACCAAGGGAGCATTTGGTGCATCAAGTTAAAGAAGCTCTACTCAGCCCTTTTGTCTTCCTCTCCACATCCACTGAGACAGCAACTAAATAAGAAAGGCCTCCACAGGACTGGCCAAGAGATGACCCACAACATCCAGTACTGAAAGAGTGAAGGAACATCAAAAAGGTTATGTATTGCCTTCTATGAAGGCTAAAATGTGTCTCTTAGTCAGGAAAGATTCTGCAGATTATGTACCCATGAGAAGCTGCTTTCAGATATTTAAAGGTGAAAATGCATGCTCTAAAACAAATTCAGCACTCAGCTTTGAAAGTTGCTCAATGAAAATGGATAGTTGCTGGATACAAGATCAACGTGTAGGAGTCCTAAGTGCATAAATAAGAACCCTAAAAAATATTATGCATAAACACTTGATTTCAAAACTGCTGAAGCACCTGCTGCACAAAGTATGGAATAAAAGTACCATCTATCAGCATAAGTTCCTTGATGCTAATGTATTTGTATATTAATCGGGATCCCACTAAAGATGTTCACTGCAGTAGCAGTATTAGTTACACAGAAGGATATTCTTTCCAACCTAAATTAATTTGCAAGTGTAAGTATACAGAATGCAGACAAATTGTCTCTTTAACAGAGAAGCAAATGAATTGGAGCACCTGTCCTCTGGTTTCCTGTGACACATGCTTTTCCACACAAAGTTTGTCTGGTTATAAAATTTTCTTTTTATCTCTACATTCTAATGACACGACTAAAATCAATCATCATGCTCTCTGTTGCCATAGACAGAGAGATGAATCTGCCACAGCTTGAATTACTATTACAATGTACTTAGGGTGAATTATCTACTCAGGAATGACAGAAATCCTGCCAATTAAACAAAGTTATTCTGACCTCTTAAGTGTCATCAGACTATTATTAGAATCATTGATACACTGGATTTAAATATCTGAGATTTAGAAGGCTTAAGCATGTGTTCTGCTCCTAGAACACCTTGGTATGCAGCTTCAGCTCTTCATAAACCCAAGTTGTTTCAAAAGGTAAAGATCGTAATGCAAACTGCATGGACTTGCTACAGGATACTTAACTTACAGTCATTAGCATTTTTATCACCCATAGTGTCCCACTAAACCGTTACCACTGTCAGGAGGGGTTTTGCTTCTGGGCAGCATTTCTCGCAAAACGTGGCTTTTTCAAATTCTGAACATTCTCTCTGTGCTACTATTAAACCATTTTGCAATAGCAATATTTCTGAACAAAGCACTCTTATTGTTGGGTAACCCACATTGCTGAGGGTTAGATGACCTTGGTGGTGCTGCAACATTTGTAATTCTCCAGCACAATCAATTATTTCATGATAATGTCTTTTGTCAGAGAATATTGTAAGGCAACGAGGACTTGATTTTTTTCCCATGAAAGAAAAGATCTGCTTTGACTAGTATACAAAAGTGTTCATACATGGGTCACTGACTGACAAGGGAATTGTAAATTACTCAGTAATAAAAAATAATAGTAGACATTTATATAGCATTGTACCTCACACACAATGACCTCCAGGCTCATTAAAATAAGTATTATTTGTCAAAAATAAATTGTAGTGACCATCGTATCTTCCAACAGTTTCTATTTTAAAATGGGCCATGAAGGAAATCTTAGACTTCAAATATTCTCTATCAGTTAGCCTAGCATATTACAGCAGCTATACTAACCACTCTGTAAATAAAATATAGATAACAAGTTTAAAAAAAACCTATAAAAGATTAAGTGTCATAAATTAAAATTTTGGGCAGGAAACTTGTATTTCAAACTTATTAGCGGGGAGGAAAAAAAGTTGCATGCTAAAAGGTAGGCATTACCTCATGTTTTCAAACTTATCCTCAGCGTCACATACACAGTCACAGCAATGAAACCAACAACAAGCAATGAAACAGAAATCACAGCAGTGAAACAGGAATCCCCCCCAAATGCGGGGCATCCTGACAAATATATCAAAGAATGAAAGAAAAGAAAAAAAGGCTGAATTTACTCGAGTGTAAACATTTCCTGCATTAAACAACACTACTCCATTAAATTCGGGAAGTATCTAGAAGTGAAAGCAATTGAGCACCGACCCTGACTAGATGAAGCATTCCTGTAAGTGCCACCTATTGCCCTTACTTTCACTGACAGGAGTGCCTGCAAGCTTCAATTCCCTAAGGATTTTGGCAACTATCTGACCATGGCGAAGATGATAGACTAAGCTAGAAGGGACATGCAGAAGTTATCTGGTCCAGAGCCACGCTCACAGCAGGGGGGACTGCAGTTATGTCAGGAAGTTAGAGGGCTGTGTCTTGAAATAAACCAAAGTGCAATGTCCTTTCCTGCAAACAGCTGTTTCAAGCCTTTAGAGTATCAAACACTCACGTTAAAAATGGAAATTAAAAGAAGAAATATTTCAATAGAAGAATATTTTATAACATCCAATCTAAAAATCTTCAGTGTAATAAAATATATCATCTCACAAGTAGGGCATGATACCAATCAACACTAAGACATCCCAGTAAACATGTCACAATAAACTGCAATGAAAGAAGATGATACATAAAAAGTGATGGATGACTGTACTGGGGAAACCACAGTTTTTCAAAGCATTGCTATAGTTAAAAGACAGTAACATCTGAGAATAATAATAACTAATTAACAATGAATCTGCAGGACATTTCATTTTTAACTGGAACTGCTTGTGGAGAGTTTGTTCCTAAACCTTTAATATATCTTGTATCACTGAAGATGATCTAGGGTCTTACACATAAAATGCTATAGTCAAGAGCATAAATAAAATATACAAGGAATAGTTCTAGGATCATCTTCATATGTGCTAAAGACATATTTTACTTGAGGTTACAAAAAATACTTCTATATCCTTCCAGCTATTTAGGCAGTATGACACAATATATATGTGTTGTTTTATATATATATATATATATTTGCATGTGTTTACACTCAGATGCCCAAATATCACACAGAGCTGTTAAACCTTCCTTCAAATACTGCATAAAGAAACCTAATGAATCCCTGTAGATTACATTTATTTTCTTGCTCTAAAACAACTTGAAATTTCACACACCATAATAAAAGAGATGAGGAATTGTCATCAAGTT
>WEIT01038101.1:0-24180 GCA_013389985.1 Dryoscopus gambensis
CAGTAACTTTCTTTGAAGGTTCAGCAAGAGAAATATTATTCCTCTTGGGCTGCTTTGCAGGCAAGAAAAATATGTTTCCCAGGCTGTTCACTAAAAATCAGGTGCTCATTAGATACCTGTTAGTTCCCTGTTTAGGGAACAGACAGTGTTTCTGATAAGCTCAAGAGGGGCTTAGTCCAAGTGCAGTTCATCAAGGCTGAGGCCTAATGAGCATTTCTCAGATCCTAGTGTGGCTTGAGTGGGATGAGGGGATGCACCACCACAGTCCATCCTGAAACTAAAGTCAGCTTCTCTGGGCCTCTACACTGTGCCAGGGATTATGTATTTTATCTGAATTCTGTCTTGTGTTGCTGTTCTGAATGCTACCTTTACTTTCACTGTTTGTAATAGTTGGATCACAGAAAATTACATGTTGTATTGTTTATGAGGCACATACAGTATGTCACTTTGAATAAGTGCAGGAAATTCTACATATTGCTAAAGCCAGTTTCCTGTTAAAAGAACATTGTTTTTCCTGAACATTGACTTTTTTAAAATTTATGGGCTAGAGTCCTTCCTATGTCTTCTGTACCTTTAGAGTTCATGGAGGGAAAGAAAATGCTGCCTTAAAATAAGGTCCACACACTCAACTCAGATGCGGTTTGAGTTCCAAACTCCTTGTCTGGTATACTAAGCCACTTAAATTTCATCTTCTGTATAGGTGGGGAATAAATTTCCAGTATGACAGGTAAAGTTACACTTCATTTACAAGTAGTGGTGGAAGGATATGTTTGCTGTGGTTGTCACTAAGTGGTCCAAGACCACAGAAAAATTCTATACCTGTACCCCTCTTAAAAAAAAGTTAGGATACCTTCTGGTACCTGTCTGGTATGTCAGAAATTGGTGCTTGCCTGTAGAAGCACAGTGTGTTTGAGGATGTTTTCATCGAACTTCAGAGACTAAAACCTTGGCAGTTCCTGACAGCTGTTGACTTATATACATATACACATTTACTGCCTTAAGATAGAAGTTGTCTGAAGATATACGCTGGTATAGCCTCCCTCACCTTTTGTATTGCACTAAAATTCTGCCTGTGCCACTGGGTCTCTCACCTACCATACTCTCCTAATTCTGTCTGCTTCTTAGCTCTATCAGTCACATTTTCAGCTTCTTTGGCCTCTGGTCAGTATCTGTACACAAGGAAAAGGTAATAATCTGATACTGATACACACTTTTTTTTTTCTCCCTGGGATTCTTCCTCCTAGGAACATAGCTAAATATTTAACGTAGAGTAAATGGAGGTGTATGGTTTTCCTGTCCTGTGACATGAGTTTCCTATACATGTGATGCGTGCAAATAATAAAGCAGCTTACTTTTCTTCCAAAGTGGAGTTAGCTATTTTTTCACAGAGGCACTGTGAGCATAAAGGAAGTCCATAAAGTAATTGAGTGTCCAGTGGCTAAAAAGTCACACCTAGCTGAAAACTACCTTAGCTTTACAGGATATTTTAGGATTTTGCTTTGCATTTCTTTTACTATTATTATTATTGTTGTTGTTGTTGTTGTTGTTATTTCTGTTTAATATAATTTTCTATTCATGTGCAGTACATTTTAATAAGTGTATTGTTAAATATATATAATGCATTGATCATCAAACCTAGAATTGAGCATTTTTAAACTCATACTAATTACATGGTAAGATAAAAAACAATTTACTACTTGCAAAATGGCTAGCAGATATATAGTAGCAGGTGTCATTAGTTCAACAGATGTCAAGGGCAAGAATCCTGTTTACATCAGCAGGGCCATCATTTTTCCATGTTATTTAATAATACTTCTTAAGAAAAATAAGATAAACTTTAACAAATCATTTACAATTGTTTTGTAGATTCTACTCAGCTTGTTTGTTGCTGTTATTTTGGACAACTTGGAACTTGATGAAGATCTAAAGAAACTTAAACAAGTAAGAACATATTTTTATTGTGCTTGAAAGTAGTTTCAATAAGGCATTTACTTTACTGGTATTTTGTGTGGCAAAAGATGGGAAATATCTTCATCACAATGAACAAAACAGTACATGTGAAAGTGAATAGCAGTATTTTGTTAGATAGTTTATTGTTGCACAACCTTAAGGAAAAATTGAGGTATCGTAAAAGAGATGTAGAAATTGGGTTTAGTATTCAAATAAAGTCAATTTAGATACTCCTGTAATTAAAAAAAAAATTAAATCACATCTAGGCCATCTTTTTTACTTATAAAATAGTGAAAGCTATCCCTGCCCATGCTTCATGAGTACAGCACAGCTCCACTACAGGGGAGGGTGCTGGGATATGGTCCACAGTCAGGAAGCAGTAGAGCATGCTCTAGTCAGTGTGTTAGAGGAGGGCTAAAGATGCTTGGAAGAGCTAACTTGCTTGATTGACTCTCCTCATTTGGGGACCAAGAAGTCATTCTCTCATGCTTGAAGCCCCAAATGTCAATCACATAAAACAAATGTAAGTAGAGAGCTCATGCTGGCCTTTCTGACCCTGTGCACAAACTGCCAGAGAGGAAGGCTTTTAAATAAATATAGAGGTGTACTTTAATCTGTAGAAAGAGAAGTAAAGTCATCAACATTTCCCTATTTCATGCATGAAATAGCATGAGCTAACACGTGGGAACTTCTTCTGTAATATTTGGCTTATAGCCATCATTTGTTGCTTTTGTTCATCTTTCATGTGCATCAGCAATTGTCATAGAATTATGTTCTTTCAGTCCTTGAAAAATAATCACCCAGACAAATGCGATATTTTACATTGAAGTTCTACATTACAATATTATATGCTTTTGTCTTTTTAGAATTCAATGCAGAAATCAATACTACTTTTGCTGTTGCAGTATTAAATACCTGCATGTTTTGCAAACCTGAAATAAACTAAAAGGAGAAGTATTTTCAGTGACTATGAAACACAAATACTGGATTTCAGTTGATCAGTTTACATAAGTGAGAGATCTTACAGATGATTTGGGGATGGCAGGACAATCTTGAGTATGCAAACCAAGTAGGCCAAATTAAGGGCATTCATTTCTCTCTTTACCAGTCTCAAGAGGTAAAATGATCTGAAATGAAAGTGGCTCGGATGTATGGTAAGCAATGTTATATCATGCTGATAATCTTACAGGAAATTTTTCATAGTGTCTGCATGAGTTAGGGGCACAAATCAATTTTCCAAAATGAAGAGCTTATATCTGTGAAATGTAGCATCTTTGATTCACAAACCACTTTAAAAGTCTACACCTTTGCTTATTAAATGGCAGCAGCATGGCTTTGTGCTTTAGCCACCTGCCTTGGAAGTGGTGAACAAAAGGCAATAATGAGAGGCCACCCCTAGCAGTCTTGCCACATTTCAGTCTGAAATCTTGTTAGGAATTCTGTCTCTGTGATAGCAATAGAGAACACTTAAGTAGAAGACATAAATACAATTTTTAAAAAAATCTTTTCACTTCGTAGCTTTGAGACTGCAGCAGCACAGCTACATGAGAGTGGTGCTGGGCTGGAATAAAACTGCTGCCCCAGCCACCAGACCTTCTAGCTACCGTGCCAATGACAGACTGTTTCCATGACCCAGGAGGGCATGTAACCAGAGCAGAGCACTTTGCCATTGGACATACCGTAATGGTATATGGACTCTACATGCATTATAATGCAATTATACACCATTCTGATACAGAAAAATGTCCAAGGTGGCTGACGCTGGTTCACTTGTACTTACGTTTTTTGAAATGTTCTCTTGAACAGTAGTGTCTCTTCAAAGACTATTACTCAGTTCTATTGAATGCATTCCCTTCCGGTATTGTATGCAAACAAATGAATGTTATACAAAGTGTTGCATATTTTAAAAAGGCCTAATGTGAAAGGATGCAAGGGGTCAGTTCCTGGAGCTCAATGATACGAGATTACGGGAATGAATGTGCAACTGATTTAGTGTCTAGAACAGAAGAGGTTTCCTGAGGGGTAAATGCAATGGTATCAAAGCCTCAGTGCTGATGGTGACTGTGCTCTACTGTGCTGAAATACTGGTTGTCTTTTCTCAGAAGGTAAAGCAAAAAGAGTTTTTAATTGAATGATATTTTGAATTCTCAACTGAAAAATGGACTTTAAGAAGAAGCAGGATTGTAGGGTAACTGTTATGTTTTAATCAAGACCATTTCTATAAAGAAATAAATCTGTATTGCTGCACAGAAAAATTTTTGACATCTATAATTAAAAGATGAATGGTGTTCCAAGGGAAGAGTCAAGTAATTCAAGCTGTTAATGTAACAGACATAGATTGGTTGAAAAAGATGAAATTGTAATACTCCCCATCCTTGAGGGTGTATTTTTTCCCTGCCTTTATGGACTGTAAAGCTCAATTCCTAGGGCCTTTTCAGATGATGAAATACCAAATTATTTTCTAGGCAGGAGGGAGAATATATTTGTGCCAGAAATCACACCTACCTAATAATCTCTTTTGAGCTGTGTTCTTCTTAATGATGACTTAATTTCTTTTCTGGGACTTGGTAAGAAAAATTTTATTACTTATCTTTCACATTATTGGGAAAGGACTAATGAGTTAATACTTGCAATGTACTCTAGAATGTAAAATGATATGTAAATACTTGGTATTCATGTTCCTTCAGTAAATGTATTTAAATATGAATAAATAAAAGCAAAAATGCATTAAATGACTAGGAGATTCTAAGTGAGATTAAAATATAATGTATTTAAAAGCAAGTAAACCTTTAGAATTAAATATGACAGTGCAAATTTAGTTAAGGATATACATCATTATTTAGTTTTTAATTACATCATTACACAATATTAATTCCAAAAGTCTGGCCTCAGTACAATGAGTAGATAGAACTCATTTAAATAAACCACTAGTCCATTTATTGTATAGTGTGTGATACTGTGCATTATTTATTGCACAGCATTCAGGCTTTGCTACAAAGACAAAACTATTAATCTCCTTTCTGTCTTTTTTTATGGTACCCCTCATAAGTACATAGAACAAACATAAAACTTGTGCAAGATTAATTTAAGTGATTTACTTAGCAACACAGGCACACATAAGAATAGAATCTGCTTTTCCAAGACACCATTCAGCTGGTTTAAGAACAGAATCATTCTCTGTATCCTTACACCTCTATTCATTTGCAGTACATCTCCCACCCTCTGCCACATCGCATCCTCTCATCTGTGTCTGCCATCATAGCTCAAGTGAAAAGGGTTTGTACTATAGCTCATAGTCACCATCTATCTGTGCAATAAACTTGATCCTCTGCAGCAATCCAGACTGACCCTAACACACTACTTAGTCTCCCAGTATGACACTGATCCTGCTCATCTTCCCATGGGACCCTTTTCTCTGGCATTCAGTACATCAGTTATGCAGATGATATCGAACTTAGGCACAAGAAATCAATCAACTACAATCCTGACTTCCTTCTCCGTTATGCCTGTCTTTTCCACTCTCTCCCCAAACTATTGCCCGAAACTTAAAAAGAAACTGAGAGCATTTCTTTGATGTCTGTTGCCTTTCATGATAAAGTGTTGACTTTCTTTTTAGAAATTCATCACTCTTAACAGATTTTGAAGTATGACTTTCTTTTGCAACAGCTGTTTTAATTTTTCCTGATATATTTTTCACTTATTTACTGATTCCATTGTTACATATTTCTATCAATTTGCCTAGATATGAAGTCAGACTGATTAGGTTCTCACTTCTCGTGCTCTACCCTGAATCCCTTTTTTAAAGTTAGTCACATTTGCCATTTTCCTTTCCTCTCACTCCAGAATTTGTTTAGGTGACAAATTATCTACCACAGCTGTATGTCAGCCTTGTTGTACCTGAGATCCTTTAGAAGTCTTGAGAGAGTGCTGTCAGGTGTTGGAGAGTAACAAATTGACTTTGTGTCACTTATCTTCCAAAAGCTTTTCTCCTGACATTTTTGTAGAAGATCAGTCTTTGCCACAGTTTAGGGCCTTCTTTGACCTTGTCTGTGGCTAACACTGTTTATTTTAATTTCTTGCTTTGGTTTTTGTTGCTGTGACCCCTGCCCATCTCTCTGCCGGCCAGCGATGGCAGGAGTCCTGGGGCAACATTCCCCGTGGGTCCGTGGAAGGAAGGGGGCTGCAGCAGCTCACCGGGGCTTCTACAGTGTCTCTGGGCTACACCTTCGCAGGCGGCAGCAAGCCGTAAGAGAAACACAGTATCTCTCCTAGGTGGTGACGTCAGGAGGAGTTTATTTCAGGTCCAGCACCTGCAAGGAGAGGGAAGGGGGGAAGGGAGAGGGGAGAGGGAAGGAGAAGGGAGAGGGAGAAGATCCAAGCGGAAAGAGAAGCCTCGTCCTCCGAGCACTCCTTATCACAGTTTCGAAGGGCCCGCGGGCCAAGGCTTGAACCAATGAAAAGCTCACAGGGGAGGGATCAAAGGCAGGGTTACATTTTAGGATTACACCATACATTTCAGAAGGGGGAAACAGAACAAACCCTTCAAAGGAAAATACATCACCACAGCTTTTTGTTTTTCAGAACACACTCAGTTAATAGTATGTTGCTCTTTTAGACTTCCTGCTTTCTTTATGTCCTTAAAAGCTTTCTTATTAGATTTTATTTCTTTAGAAACTAGTGCCTCAAAGTCTTTCATGATCTGCTATTATTTTTATGCAAAAAGAACCCTATAGTTTATGTGGGTTTTTTTTCTCTATTCTTTGCGTTTTCTTAGAGTATGGCTTTCTTTTCTGAAACATATCCACTTACTTTTAAGTGTTCTTTGCACTCCGTTTGACATTGCTGGTCTTGTTGACCTTCTTGGAGTTTTTCTGTAGGTGGTGGATGTATTCTGTGCTTCTAAAAGAGGATATTTAAAGCTACTCCGTATACCCCCCCTTCCCAGTTTCTGTCATCTGTCCGTTCCTTTAAATTTCTTTTCAAAAGCTTTATGATTTTAAGTAATTAATTTTTTAATTTAAATTCAGTGTAATAGATGGATTTGACCTTCTACTTGTAAAGTAAAACCTGAATTTAAGAGCATTTTTATCACTGTTACAGAATAGCTTTTTGGTATTTATGCCATGAAATAAGGCTTTCTCAGTGCTAAACCATGAGGTACTCCTTCACTTAGGTGTTCTCTCGCTATATAAGTCAGCAAGGAGTCACGATTGAAAAGTTAGTATCTAGTTTTTAATAACAAATTCGAATTCAACCATGGGGATTTTTAAAGTTTTATTATTAATATAAAGGCCTGTGTGTTGTTCTTGTCTAGTTTTATGTCCTCTCCTTAATATGGCTTTTTTTTTTTTTATGTTTTTCTGTTTCCTATCAGAATTTTATAAACTTTTAGGATTCCCATAGCTTTGTTCTGGATGGAGAAACTCATATTTGCCTTGTTGACTACTCCATTCTGGGCTTACTCTGCTTTTTTAATACCTACTCCTTTAACAACTTTTGCAGGCAGTGAAGTTCCTTAAAAATGTTATGAAGGTTTAAACACCTGGGTAGAATTCATCTCACTTCACCAATATATTATAGTGTTGTAAATGCAGTTTGAAATATTCATGTAGATTTCCTTCTCTAGTCACTGAAGAGTAGCAGATATTTTTGGAGGACAATTTTGAGAGACACACATTTTTTTAATAGGGCAGCTATGAGAAAATTTGAAGCCAGCTATAAGATTATCCTCAAGCCACCCTCAGTATATGAACTATCTTTCCTTTATCTGCAGCACAGTCTGTAGCTTACAGCAATGAAACTTGTGTGGCACTGCTTCTCAAGTGTATATCCCAGCTTTCCTGGGAAAGCACACAGGACATAAGACTACTCTTTGTTTGATATGTTCTTATATCTCAGAACCCTTTAGCTGGTCCTTGTCAGAAAAAGGGTGCTGAACAGATGGACCTTTGATCTAACCTAGTGCACTCATTCTTACACCCCTGATGTTTCATAATCTGAACGGGATTTCAGAAGCAATTTGCGAATAGCATAAGGATGAACCCATTGGTGGCTAAAGGCATGTGCGCCATTATTTCACTGTTTTCTAATTCCACAAGGCAAAGAGCAAGCGTCTTAAACATCTCTGAACATGAGCCATGGTCAAACTTCCTTGACCATGTAATCTTACATCTGTAAGCCTATTTCCTGGAATTCTACCATTAAAATATATTTTATAACATAATTTTAACAATATTTTTTTAACAAAAAATATTTTAACAAAATATAACATTTTGTTTGACTAATGCTTATAACCCATCTTGCCTCACTAACTTTGGAGCGTTTATCTTAGGGTTTGTATCAGACAAGATTATTGAGTCCCTATTTTGCTACTGAAGAATGTAAGCTGAAGTGACATCTCTGGGTTCATACACAAATTCCCAATATGATGAGGAATCAAAAATTCTGGTTTAGGGCTTAGTCCCCTTGAGTCAATCAGGAATTGATTGTCCACTTTTAAACTGTTGAAATCTCACATAATTGTAGCTCTCTGATTCAAAGAAAAAATGCATTAAGGAAGAGCAGATTTCTGTCATATCACACATACGCTGTCTGTGCTCACTCGTGCACACTCACAACATCAGTATAGATGGCACCCACTAAAAATGTTTTCCCTACACCTTACTACCTGGCAACAGAAATTCTTGAAGGAGTAAACAACAGTATGCAGTTGGGACATTTTTCTTCTAATTGAATTAAATTCACATGCTCACCAGTGAAGATACTTGTCAGATATACATGCTCCTTTCCCTCCAGTTCTGCTCCATACCATGAAATATATATAAGATTTTTTTCCCCCTAAATCCATATCAAAGCAGCAAGTGCTGTAGAGGTGTACATATATGCAGAGGTATATATGTATGTGTGTGTGTGTGTGTGTGTGTTCATCTACCCATATATCATGGTATATATCTACATGTACTTACAGTATTCTTGCCTCTGTGCTTTGAAAAGTAACAGATTTTTGCCATGTTCATTTTCTCTCTTAAATCTCACTTTTAACTCTTTGATGTTGAAAACAGAAACTTTCATAAAGAAGCTAGGGGATCATGATAGATTCTTTGCTGTTTTTTTCTGTTGAGATAGATTCTTGTTTTCAACCTTTAATGTCTGAACTCTTCAATTTGATGCCAGTGGTTCAGGGTCACATTTTGAAATGCTTAGAAGCTTTGCAAAAAAGAGGCAGTTAAGCAAACTTTAGTGATCTTCGCAGAGCTTTCACAGCAAAAGCATAAAAGAAATAAGAATCCATTAGGCAATCTGTCTCATAAGAAGGCACAGTTGCAGTAGAATAAAGTAAATTAGGATCTGAGTGCCATCAAAAATGGCAAAACTATCATAGAATCTCATTCTATAATGCTTGGGGGTTTTTGGTCGTGGTAGCAGTAGTGGTGATGGTGATGGTGGCAATGGGGAGGTCTGTACTGGGATCTACAGCCACCTAATTGTCCAGAATTAATGCAGCAGAGTACAGACGTCTTTGAACAGAATTTTAAAAACTTAATAAATATTTATGTTTTAATCCCTCTTACCTTAAAATCTACTCTATTTTTTCTGTTCTTCTTGTCAGGGAAACATAGCAATTAATTTTTTTTTTTATCACTACACAGTTACTTTTCCTTTTTCACCACTCAGATTAGAAAATCCCTGATTTATAATAAGACTTTTTGTGGCCTACTATCTAAAGGGAAAGTATCTGATTTCTGAACATTGGTAAAGATAATTCTGGCACATATATTCTAAATATGAATTTGACACTGCCTCCCTTTTATGCAAGAATACATAATTGGAATTTTGGTTAATTTTAGTCAAGACAAAGAATGTTAGTCTCTAAAGGGATAGTGCTCAGTCCTACATTTTTCTCTAAAGTGCATTTGAATTAAAGTTTCAAATCAAATATTTATATTAAGTAGAATAAAATATTTTTATTGTTGTATGACTGATCACCACAGCACCCAACAACAGTTCCTTTTGGAAAACTCACAGATACTGGGTTGCTTGTAGAGTTGGAATCTTTCTTAAACTAAAGCAGTATTTACATGCCAAACAATCCAAACTTACATCCCCAGAGCAAACATAAAATTTTCTATGATTCCTATAGTATTCAGCTTTGTTTGTCTCTAAATTGGAGAGAAGCACAATTTGTACTTTTGATCCTAAATTCATGTGCAATCATTTGTTGATTTTGTAATTATTACTTTGATTCCAGTGTCTGTGCTTTTCATTGCTAGCTCAGAGCAACTGGATTCACATTTTTAATCCATGTAAAAGAAACCTCCCAAGAATAGAAAACTTTCTGCACTTGAATGCAATTATTTTTAAGAAAGAAGAGTGTTTTCTGACATACACTGAAAAAAATAAATCATGATAATACTATATGCTTATGCAGTAACCAGCATAACAAAAGTTTTAATGTTTTTATATTTAATCCAGCTCTCAGGAATTGAGAATCAACCATCATCAAGTTTTTGAACACTTATATTCCAGGAAAAAAAATTGTCATTCATTTAGATAAAGGTTGGAATTTTCTAAAGTGTCAAGGGACAGGATTCGTGTCACTTTGTTAGCCATGCAAAAAGTTAGGCATGTAGTCTAAGCTAGTCATCTACACTTGCCTGTAGTCATAGTTACCCTCCAGGGAATGATTCATCCCATCCAAGTTGGGTGCTCTCTTTTTTCTGTTACAGGGGAAGTCTAGACAGTTAATTAGGCAGAATGCCTGATTTTCAGTGGATAAAGTTAAACGAGATAAATATCCAAGTTTAATGAATTAGTAACCCATATTTCATTGACATTTAATCAAATGGGTTCTTTCACATTAATGAAGCCAAAAATCATAGTGTGGAACAGCAGGCACCTCACTGAAGTGCCTAGGCTGAGATTCTAACTTAGGTTAGGGACTTAGATCATAATGGCAACAAAGAAGGATAAAAGTCAACATTCAAAGCTGGTTATGTCTTTTCACTCACAGCAGAAAACAAAGCCTGCATTTGTGAATTTAGGTTCATAAAATAGCAGGTCCCTGGCACTGGCACTTCAGCTAGTTTTCTAAGAGTACATGGCACAAATTTGGCCGGATCTTTGTAGAGTTTCCTAACTTCCACTTGGGTTGGTTCAGAAGACAGTACAGGCCCTGTCTCACTTGTGGAGCAAAAGGTATGCTGAGAGGCAAAAGCAGTGTGGTCTGTGTGAAACCAGTAATTCACAATTTGCTGTATGAATATGTCAGAAATGTGGCTGTCACACATTTTAATGTATCCTGCTAAGACTTTATAGTTATGCTTGGTCTTAAAAGACAAAGATACAAGTAATTGTTTCCCCAGAGAATGAGGCTCTTGCTGCACTGCCAGTGATGTTG
The DNA here is from genome assembly GCA_013389985.1 of Dryoscopus gambensis. NCBI lineage: Eukaryota > Metazoa > Chordata > Aves > Passeriformes > Malaconotidae > Dryoscopus > Dryoscopus gambensis. The sequence continues at coordinate 11,348 of WEIT01038101.1, forward strand.
AGGATATCCATCTTATATTCTCTGCAATGATATGTTAACAACTGTTGCTGCATCAATATCAAGATACTGGAATTCCTTTTTTTGAATTTACTGTGTTGTTCCAGTATTATTCTTGCCAATATGCTTATCACCTTTTTCCACTCACCATCACCATTATGGTTCCCATTTTCTCAGCTACTGCTCTTTTTCTTTCACATTTAAAAGCAGTTAGTGCTGTCTTTTCTTTACATTAGACCATACAAATCTTAGTGCCAGTGATCACTTCTCCATGATCATTGTTGAAGGACTTTACTCATCCATCCATTGTTGGAAAATTGCAAAACAAAAATCTGTTTATTGGGAAAGCTTCCATAAATTCACAAATGCAGCACTGGTTTCCTTGAATCTCTCATTTTTAATGGTATCTCTCATTTTTCTAGTTGGCTCATGCTCTGGGATTGTTCACTCCTCTCTGTTTTGGACTAAAACATCCTTCTAATAATTCATTATCAGTGTTTCTGTGTCCCAGGCATATACCTATTGCTGAAATTGATTATGTGAGAGAAAGCTTTCACACAAACTAGGTTTCCAACATGACAGTCACACTGACAAAGAGATAAAAATATTTTAATAATGTTTTCCAGAATGAAATACGGAAGTCAGGTCTACAACCTAATCTTCCATTAGCTATTTCGTCTCCCGCACATGTAGCACCTCTCTGGTTTCAGTGCTTGGGATGATTGTGAATTTCAACTCATTTTTAGGTTTGGAGAAGGCCAAAGTTTTACTACTGACCTCTTGAGTATATATTTGTGATGACTGGTGAAGTAGTCAACCTGTATGTTTATGTCTTTTCATTTTTTTTTGCTTTTTTCACTGTTTCTAGATACTAAGCTGTGAAATTTGGTTTCCATACACTCTGGCCCTTCAGATATTCATAACATCTTCATGTAAAGCAGTTCTAACAACTGAAACAGCTCACTTCTCTAGTGAAAATATATGCTATTTTTATAGCTTCTGGTAGATGCTCCTGCTGCTGTCTTTTTATATTATTGTCTGTCTGTAGAACAAATAAAGGGAGCAACCAGAACTAAGTGCACCACTTATTTTTCTTTACCTTCTAGCTGTGAGCTTCTAAGAAAAAATATTTCTGCATTCATCCATTAGTTTTTGTCAAGAAGTCTTCATAATTAAGCCCCTGTGAGAGCCTTGCAGAGGTGAGGGCTAACGGAGAGGTGTATTCAGCAGAACTGTCACAGAAAGAAGATGAGTTAAAATCTGACTGTCAGCCAAACTGAAGTCTATGTTCTCCGGTACCCTGAGTAAGGCCACGTTCTACCTAAACTTGATTCTGGTAGGAGAAGAAAGCTTGTCTGGTATGAAGGATAATTGAATTGATAATTCTGGCATCGTGGGATGTAATCAAGCTGCTTGCAATAGTTCTAGGAACTGAAACTGTTAATGCAGTCTGATATTTTTAATCTTTGAATTGTGATATCAACAGATCTGCATCAAGATTCTCTAAAAAGTACTCCTGATGTCAGAATAAAATTATTTTCTGGTTCAGTTCTGGGAGATCAAACTTTCCCAGCTCATTTGCTGAAGCTGCAGCTTGTATAGGAGTACAGGAGTTGTAATAGATTTTCTCCATAAGAGCCATAATGTCATCTACATTTATATTTGGCACCACTCATATTTTCTTTTTGTTTCAAGTGTGTTTGCCTTGAAAAACTGACCTGAAAGCCTGTAATGCATTTAAGTGTTAGTGAAAATAAGTGGAAAAAAATACTTGTGGAAACTTGTTGGAAGTTGCAATTTGTAAGAGATGGTAAGAGTTTCAATAGATACCTTTTTATCTTTAAGGTGTGGCTGAGAATGCATATTTTTATGCGTATGTGTGGGAATTTCCCTGGCTCTCCCTAAGCTCACAGTAATGTGACAGGTTTGACTAAGCATGAGCAGGGGCAGCAGAAAGTCATAAGATCATTCACAATGAGATTAGAGAATCATTAAGGTTGGAAGTTCATCTGATCCAACCCCCTTGCCAGGGCAGGGTCACCTGGAGCAGATGACACGGGAACACGTCCAGGTGGATTTTGAATGTCTCCAGAGAGGGAGACCCCATGACCCCCTGGGCAGCCTGTTCCAGTGGTCCGCCACCCTCAGTGTAAAGAAATTCTTCCTCATACTGAGGTTTCAGTTTATGGCCATTACTCCTCATCCTGTCACTGGGCACCACTGAAATGGTAGAGATGGTCATTATTTTTTGTTTTCCAATATAACGACTAAGTTTTCTTTGTTTTGTTAGTTTCCTTGAAAATTACCAGTGTATATTCTTGTTTTGTAAAATACTATGTTAGACATACATATGTGTGTGTGCACACAAGTGCTCCCATACACACATACACATTCTCAGGAACACTCATGTCTGCTATAAAGTTTTTTGTAAAGTCTTCCAGGACTGTCCTCACTGTGTCATGCCCAGCTGAGCAAAAGTGACCCCTTCCAGTGTTTCAAATAACAAGTGTGACCTGTAGGCCTGATTTGATCTGTTCAGACATCCATTTGGTTCATGTATCTCCCACTACTCCTTTTCATTCTGGAGCTCCAGAGAGGTTTGCAGTATCCTTGCAAATTCTGAAGGAGAGTGAGACCTGGCTTTCTTTTTATTTCATCTCCTCTAACTTCTGGTCTTGACAATACAGTTACATCAGTTCTCTGAGGAATGGAAAGGAATAAGCTTCTTCAGAGACAATAATACCTTAGGTATGTTAAATTGTCCTTCCATCACCTTCTCTCCTGTAGCTGGAATGCAGGCTATCCACTTTGCAAAGCTACTTGCCTTTACTTTTTTGCTTATAAGTCAGAGGATTCTGAACATCAGGTTAAAAACTAAGATGGGAGATCTCAGACTCGGGCAAGGAGCTGTAGAAAAGGTATAATTAAGCACCTAACAGAGAATTCAGATTCATTTGCTTTGACCACATCCTTCTGAAAAGAAACATGTACTTCACTCATATTTAAAGTATTTCAGTAAGGTTTTTTTACAAAAATAGGGAAAAATACACCAAAAAAGGTAAAGAATCTTAATATTTATCTTCTAAAACCTACAAAAAACCTGAGTCAGATATACTTTGGTTATACAGGCAGTGCCTTGGGGTAGTTAAAAAGCTTGCAACGTGCTACATTCCATTCTGCACTAAAAATAATGTGAATTCAGGGAGGATGAGGTACCCTCTAGGCAGTAGTATAAGCAATTATGTTCAGGGCAAAAAAGCACCAATCAAAATGTCAGGACAACCTCTTCTTTTTGCAGTTGTTCCCATGTTCTTTGAAAAGAGTATAAGAAATTTAAGACTTCCTGAGTGTACTTGCAGATGCTTGTTTTTTTCTATTCTGTGCATCTGATTATCATATCCTAAATGTATATTTTGGGTCTGTTTACCATAGTATATATTTTTGCCCTCTAATAGAAGCAGGCTGTGATTTTAAAACTACACAGCCATACGCATATGTGCCAACAATTTCAAAATCATTAGAGTTTTTCTCCATTTCAGATCCTGCAAATACCTTTGCTACATATGCATATGTCATTGCAGGTGTACACACATACCCGCACACAACAGACTTGTCAAATATACAGTTTTTCAAAGTGACTGAGTTTTACAGTTTGCAGAACAACAACAGGTCCCTTTTAAAATTTTATAAAAGTGCTGAATATATTCCCAAAGCTTGAAAATGTGTGTATGCCTTATATTGTTCTTTAAAACAAAATCCTTAAATCCTTAACAGCTCCAATAGTGTCTCTAATGAGTTTCCTTCTGTTTAGTACCTTTTTTCGCCCATTGAGCATGTCTGAATTCCACAATATTATTTTTTCCGTTTTCAGTAATGAAATTATATGGAGTAACTACATATCTTGTTTGTAATGGCAGTGGATTGTCCTACTAAAGACTTTCACTTTGTTAACCCAGGTGTACTGTGTTTAAATGTAAATTCTTTCAGACCTCTACTCTAAAATTACTGCTCTTTAAGTATGGTGTTGCTTGGTATTCAATATGATGGTCACTGACATCAGAGGAAAGCCTCTTGCATCCTAGTAACGATAGCTTAATGCCTCTTTTAGAGCTGTAATTATATCACTAAAATCACAGACTATTCTGAGCTGGAAGGACCCACAAGGATCATCAAGTCCAACTCTTAAGCAAATAGCCCATGTTGGGATAGAACCTGCAACTTTAGCATTATTGGTACTGTGCTGTATCGCTATCAGTGTCACCTGAAAGTAGAGCCAAGGCATTCAAATCACTTGCAGTTCCTTGTGACTAGTGATTGGTAGAATTTTACCACATATGTTTCTGGTAAAAAAAAAAAACAGTGCCAAATTGTCCCTAGAAATTTTTGATGACACTTACTGACAAAAAAATCTCTAGACTTGGAATAAACCAACAGGTCTGCTGGATCAAAGCAAAGGTCCTCCTGGATCAATGTCTAGTTCCTGACGGTGGCCACAAAAATGTGTTTAGGAACTAACACAAGAAAAGGGAACTCACAAAGTGGTATTTCATTCTCTGGTGATATTTCATACTTGAGTGATAGTCACTTTCCAGAGACACAGGAACTTCCAGTGTCCAACATGGTGTATCTTTGTCTAGTAGTTCTTGATGGATTTTTTTTTTGCATATCTGTTGCATCTATTTTCAAATCTGTGTATATTCTAGCATTTACTGCCTGCAGTGGCAAAGATAAATTTAACAATGCACTATGTGAAAAGATATTTCTTTTTCAACTAATGAATCTTCCACTTGATTTTTTCATTTGATGCCCTCTAGCCTGTGATGTGCAGTCATTCCAGTCAAATGCTTCCTCAGAGCCCTCTCTTTCTTACAGTGCCTGTTATTACTTCCTACGTTTTCTGTCTTTGTGCACCTGCACATGTACCAAAGTTTCTTTCCACTGGGTAACTCTATTTCAAGTGATCTCCTTTTGCAAGAAAGTGTGGCAGTTTAACTAACACATCTTGGAAAAAGTCATGTTTTATGTTCCTTGCAAACACCCTCTTTTTTTTTTTTTTCCAAAGTAAATAAGTTAGCATGTGAAGTTACTAGGATAGAAGTTCTGTAACATCATTTCTTCGAAGTTGTTTTTTTTTTAACAAGAATTCAAAATATCTAGTCCATATTAGAAAAAGTACTAGGAAGTCAGTCCTGTATGCAGCTAGCTTGCTAATGCTTTGCTGGTCCTGTTTTTCATGGATTTCATTTTTTGCTTTCCCTTTGTCTTCATTTGCTCTCCTCAGATCTCTTTTGTGGTAAGACAGCTTAGTATTTGAAAGCAAGGTTTTTATAGCGGAAGTCCAGGCCATCCAGATACAGTCCTTATTCACCAGAAGACAGTTCTGACATTACCCCTGTTAATACCAATGAGTCTCACTGCCCTGGTAATGCAAATATCATTTTGGCAGACCTATTAACAACTCCTTTATTCAGTGAGGAGCAAAACTGTACTTTTATGACCCAGTATTACTTTTCAGTGTGAAGGAGTTTCTCTTCCCCTCTGTTCCCCTCTCCCCCGATTCTTGTTAAGTAGAACCAGAGCACACAGTTCACTACTGCTTTTAATTGATACCACAAACAATGACACATCAAACACTGGTAATTGGCTTTTCAAGTACATGGCTCCAAAAGCTATGCTGAGTGATACCTCAAAAGTGACATTTTGTCTGTCGGTAGAGGAGGAGTTGGAAAAGACAGAATTTTGGATGCTGAACACGTTAGGTCAGAATACATTGCCGGAGCCCTGTGCCTTTCACCCAGCACTTCCAGGCATTCAGAAGATCCAGGAAGATGCCAATGACAATTTCAGCAGTTGGATCACTTCCAAATTTTGTGTGCTGAGGCTTCAGCATTAAAGTGGGAGTTTCAGCATGGGGATTTTTCATGAACATATTGTGTGAACAAGGTGTTATAATTGGTATATCTAATTTAAACACACTTGGCATAAAATTTTATATATATGAATTTGTGTGTGAAAATCAAGGAGCTGTTTTAAGCCTAGTTAGAGTTACTTGCCTCCAGAGTATTTTTATTCTGAGAACAGTGCTTGAGGTAATTCTAAATGGGAAATAACTAATAAAATGGAAAAAAAATGAAAAATTACCTTTTCATTATATCTGATTCCATGTGAATGGATTTTTAACAAGTGGCAGGAAAGATAAGTGTCGAGCACATTTCATTAACCAATGAATGGTACAGTAATGGCTCCACACAGAAATTTATGTACTACATATAATTAATAAAATCCTTCTTTTCATCATAGAGGGAAGATAGAAATTTCACAAAATTCAAGGTGGTCCCCCATTCCTGGGACATATGCAGAATATTTAAAGAGGCATTATTTCAAAAGTAGTAATCTTCACAGAGACTATGTCTATTGCTAGAAAACAAGCCAACCTTTCAACACTGGAAAATAAGGTCATCAGGAAAACCACTCATGGTAGATTATTTCTTTTTTAATAACTAAGAAAGTTTTGAAAGTCTCTTGAAGGCTGTAGCTTCAAGACACCATTGTTTGAATTTTTTTCATACCTCTTACCTCATCTGTCACCTTTTTTAAAAGCAGCATCAATGGATCACAAATTCTGGGTGATATGTTTTATTTGTAATGGTGAAATTAACACCTAAGTATTAATTCAGAAGTTGCCAATTCCTGGTATATGCTATACAGTATTATCTGTCAAAAAAACTCAATAAATTCATGAGGATTTCTCCTGGATGAAGGTTTTATGGTATAAAATCGTATAAAATAGAGACCTTTGAATATTCTAGCCAAAGATCATATTCAAAGCACACATTTTTCAAGGAGGAGGGATGGGAGCCATATTTGCTATGAATGTGTGAATAGCAGTAACAAAAATGTAAATGTAAGCTTCTGCTGCTTCATTTATATCACCAGGGAATAAAATGCTTACCTAGCTTTTATATTACCAGGAGCTCATTTAATCTTTATTTTTTGTTTTATTTAGTTGATAGCAAAGGAAAATGCAAGTGCTTATCAGGGCCCATAGGTGGTTCTAGATGCACCATCCTCTGAATTAAGGTAGAGTCCTGCAGCAGTTTGGAATGAGGGGCTTACGTAGCATTGCTAGTTATTTTGATAGCAGTTGGATTCTTGAAAGTCCATGCTGGGTTTGCCTTTGTGCCCTTCTGTGTGACAGAGGTTTGCATTGCCTTTTCTGAACTGTGTTTTAGGCCCAGAGGAGCTTGTGAATCTTGTGTACACATTGTAAATAACTTCTGCATTCTTGAAAAGAAGTAGAGACCTAGCATTTGCATGAGATTTGATTCCTGTTCATTAAAAAGAGCTAGCAGCTTAGAAGAGCTAATTAATTATATTTTTACTGCATTTTTTTGGTACCTGAGCCTAAGACAGTCACTTCTTTTCCACTTAGAATTCAGAGGACATCTCCTTTTATAGTTTCTCAAGAATGGATCAGGCACTCTTTTAAAAATGTGACAGAAGATGAGGAAGGCTGCAGGATTTTCCTGCATAATATAAAACGAGTGGGAGCACTATTTCGGAGTGAAGGGAGAATTCTTACACATCTTTCTCTTTAAAGAAACAGTTCATCACCACAAGGACACAAAGAAAACAATCTCCATCTCTTGTGAAAGGGAATAACAGAACTCAGGCATCTAGCTCTGGCTAAAATTTCATCAACAAACTTACGTGGGAGAAAGGGCAGCCAGTAACATCAAATTATTTCTGTTTTCATCTAGTCCAGCCAAGAAAGTTTCTGAAGGAGTTTGGATCAGCCTTTGTGACCTCTCAGTTACCACTTATATAGGTTTGCCTCTGCGTGTCCTTTAGTAATATAAATCTTGTATCTGAATTTCTGGAAAAATACTGTGAAAATGAAATTAATCTAAAACTCAGGCCACTTATGTCAAATTAAATGTTCTACCTCCAGTTCAAAATGAACAAACCAACCATCCACAAAAAGGCAAGGAGCAGCTAATTTGTGCAAAGACAAAGTCTCTCCTGTTTAAAGAGATGTCCTGGATTGTGGCCTCAGCTACGTCTGTGAATTTTTTCTCAACTTCAGTTACATTTTTTAAGTAAGGATATCTGATTGTAGAAATTACTCCACTGTGTGGATGGCAAATACTCAAATCTAAGTTATACTAATTATCTTCTCAGAAAATCTAATAGAGACCAGTAATGATTTGAACAAAAGTAGAAGTTATTAGGAGATGGTGTATGTATATGCACAACAGTAAAACTGAAGAGCATAATTATCTGTTGTCCTGTGTTGCGGGGCCGGGTTTGCACGGGGTGGGCGAGGCTCACCCCGTGCAAACCCGGCCCTGGGATCACGGCCGTCCTGCAGTTTATAACTATCACCAAATCATAGAAGCATAGAAAAGTTGAGGATGGAAGGGACTTCTACAGAACACCTGCTCCAACCTGCTACTGAAAGCAGGCCGTTAGATGAGGTTACCCTGATTCCTATTAGGCCAGTTACTGAACATCTCTAGTGATAAAATTTCCTTGGCTTGTCTGGGCAACTTATTCCAGTGGTTGTCTTCATAATGAAGAATTGATTTGTTCTATCTAGAGAAACTCTTTTTTATTAAACAAGTGGTATTCTTTGCCTCCTGTCCTGTGACTGGGTCTCCTTGTGAAGAGTGTTCCTGTATATTCTCTAGAGCTACATTACAGATAAAATTTCTGCAGCCCCTCCACAGACCCTCTCCAGTGTGGCAATACCAAACAAATCTGGTTACCTGGAGGTCAGATCAAGTGTACAGCCACATGCATATTTAGCTGAATACATTTAAGGAAACAAATGCACATGATAATGGTGTGTTTAATAAATGCACTCCGAAAAAAAAAAATTTAAAAATTACTGTGCACTGTGGTTGATGTTTGCCTACCTCTGTAAGACAAAGAATAATTAATTCATTTTCACCTTTTGTACTTATGTTAGCGGATTTTAGGAACATTTATCCGGTGTCTCATCTGAATTTTGTTCCATGTTTCAAATGAAACGTTTTTGTCCTAACTACAGTAGGTCATCCTTTTTGTCTTTGTAGAGATCATTTATGTGTTAGAAGATATTGTAATATTGGCCTGTGCCAGCAAAGTATCCATTTACAAGAGTATCTAAACACACTGTAGCACACCTAAAAAGAAGGAAGCACAGGTTTGCATTGCCACAGCCCTCAGAAACAAAATGCCATCTGCTGCACAAGCACCTGCATCACAATTTGTGACAAATATTTTTCAACATCTACACATAACTGCTTCCACCTCAGGCAGTGCTCACAGATTCATATGGATGACATAGGTTGGCTTTGAAATCTGGAATTAGGGTCATATAGCAAAGATATGTGTCAATTATGTGTCAAGGTTTAACCCCAGCCACACAGTTGCTCCCTCACTCTAATAATCAGAAGAGTAAAAGTGAGAAAACTCATGGATTGAGATACAGACAGTTTAATAGGTAAAGCAAAACCCATGCATGCAAGCAAAGCAAAACAAGGATTTGTTCACCATTTCCCATGGGCAGGTGGGTGTACAGCGATCCCTAGGAAAGCTGTCTTCCATCACATGTAACAGTGACTTGGGAAGAGAAACACCATCACTCCAAACATCCCCCCAGCCTTTTTCTTTGCCAGCTTTATATACTGAGCATGATGCCCTATGATGTGGAATATCCCTTTGGCCAGCTGGGGTCAGCTCCCAACCTCTTGTGTATCCCCAGCCTCTTTGCTGGTGAGGTGGGGTGAGAGGCAGAAGAGACCTTGACTCTGTTAGGAGTCAATAATTAAAACATCCCTATGCTGTCAGCACTGTTTGCAGAGAGAATGCAAAGCACAGCCCAGTGTCAGCCACTCTAAAGGAAATTAACTCTACCACAGCCAAAACCAGCACAGTGTTTCCTACCATGCAGATGAAACTAAGTAGTAAGTCAAGTTGGATATGCCTTCTGTCCCTACCAGTTTAGTGGTGATCTATGTCATGTAATATCCCATACAATGCAGAGAGCAGCCTATACAAATCACATGGAATAAAAGTTTTGCATGTATGGGAAAAAATTTCAGGCTTTCTATAGTTAGGTACTAACAGGACCTAGGTAAAAGTTCTCTTCCTTTGTTAAACTATGAGCAGCAACATACACATTCTCTGCAGCTTGAGACATTTATCCCTATGATCTCTCTAGTCTTCAGCATTTTACATACCTCTCACTGTCTGTATCCTGATACAAAGTCAAGATGATGACTTCCTCTGTCAGTCACGACCTGGTTCACTGAGTGTCTTCAGCTCTTTTTTACGTCAATGGGAGCTGCCTGTGGTAAGAACCTTTGCAAGTTTGTCCACAATTATAATTTCCCAGATTGGCTCTGCTTTTCTATGATCCTGGCAAGGCAGATGAAGATGTGTGTCTCAGTTACATTTAGGCAAAGGACCATTTGCAAAGCTACCTCCAGAAATTTTCCTTTGTGTAGAAAATAGAATAGGAAAGCAGATATTAAGAGTCTCTGAATTGTCTGCAGTGGTAATTTCTTTGCTTCCCATGCAGAAGCACTCTTTCAGGTTGTAATGAATTTTACCCGGAATCTTGAAGATCAACACATTGAAACTAGTCAGTATTGAAAGTTTACATTTGTACAAGAGCAGAATTCATACATCTTGTGCTTTTGTTCACTTGAAAATATTTTAGTTGTTGTTCATCACATATATAGCTCATAACAAATAATGATACCTAGTTTACATGAAGTCTCAAGCAGTTTCCCCTGGTGAAATGGAGCATGTAATGCATTTTCTATTTTAATGGATATTCTTTTGTAACTCACTAACTTTTGTATGGAAACAAAAATGTTTCTGCAACTTATCCCAAGAGAAAAATAATGAATATAAAAATGGTGGTTTTTTCATATTCATTATGGAATTTATATGTAAAATAGCTATGAAGAGTTATGCATGTTAGCATTAAATTTATGTTTCATTTTCATTATCTATTTTAAGCTATCCATCAAAATATATACCTACCCCTGAACTGTTTTAAAATAAAGGTGGGATTTATCTTATCTAGCGTTAGGTTAATGGTTTGACTTTATGGTCTTAGGGGGCTTTTCCAACCTAAATGATCCTATGAATCTATATTTTATCTTCCTTACACTAGAGCATCTTCTCAAAGGTAGTAATTTAGCCAATCTGTATCAAGAGAGAAAGCTGTCTAGGACATGCTCTCTGTCCTTAAAGCTGGTCAGCTGGCACAGCCTGGCTTGTACATACAGCAAAGTTATTTGCCCTTTCCAAAACTACCTACCATTTAAATAGGAAGGGTCCATACTGCCTACAGGGAGTGTACCCAGCTGAGATAAGTGCCAAACTGTGCTCAGGCATGATCAGGGAGAGTGCTAGCTGGCCAAGGCAAAAAGCATGCAGTTGGTCTCACTAACAGTATAACCCAGTGGGAAATCTTATTCGAGTTCCTAGGCCCATACACTATTACTGGGACAAGTGTAGCCTTGCATTGGCCCTGTATTCAATGATGGAGTTACCCTGAGGTGACAGTCCATCTTGCTTGTCTCACTTATGTGTGGGTATGGGATGAGCCAATATCTGTAGATACCTTTTCCAGTTAAATATCAAGTGCCTAGATCATTGTACAATTTACTTCCCATTTGGACAACTGTCATTAGCTGAGATGAAGGCCATCATAGATGCTATGGCCTGAATTCATCCTGCCACTGGGAGTCAGGTATCTGATTTAAAGAACATACTGGATTCAAATTCCCTGTTTAGTCACTGGTAAAAAAATAAACATGTGAAGTATATAGCCAACCCAAGATCTGAAATGACCTCCAGAAGTGTGTCTTCATCCCTTTTGGCTATAAAAGAGACCCTAACTAAATTAATTTAGGTGGGTACATAAGTCTAAAGGCAAGAAGGTTGAATCTGGTCTGGTAAACACATTCCTGGGGCCTGATTACAAATGCAGATTGCACAGAATCTTGGATTGCCCATTTTTTTTAATTATATAATACTTGCCCCTGCAGAGGCAAAAATATTGGAAATACGGCTAAAGTGTAACCATGTAGCAATGCTTGCCAGTCTGTAATCAGTATGAAGTAATACCTCTGAAAAATTCATCTTATTTATCTCAGTTGATCACAGGGAAACTATGACAATTTGGATTCCTGTCTTCTTTTAGATAAACAGACTATATCTTAGCCAAATTTTGCTAGATAAGTTTTCCACTATTTGAATTGGAATCATATTTTGTCAGCAGCATTTGTTCCTGAAGAACCGATAGGAGCTACAGTTATTGAAAGGAAGCTATTAAAAATCCCACATTTGTGAAATCTTCCTCAATATCTGTTAAATTTGGAAGACTAATGCAAAATTGAAGAAAAAATCATCTAAATGAACAACTAGGGAATAGCAGTCACAGCACCAAACCATGCTGCACACAGCATATAAACCCTGTGACAGAGAAAAGTTGTTTATTAAAAAACAGATCTTGTGCCTATGAGAAATGAGTCTGATTCCTCCATCTGTCAGGAACTTTTTCAGTTTATTTTACTCTTTTATTATCAACAGTACCATCTCTACTCTGAATGCCAGTACCACTGTAATCATAACTTCTGGTATATTTCACTGAAAATTCCTCATGGCAGTGCTGACTGTGGTTAAAATCAATTTAGGTTCTGTTTTACCATACCCACATGGGAGAATTTTTTATTGCTTGCAGTGTCCCCTTTGTTTAGGTGAAGCCAAAGGGCAAAGTTCTCTACTGGTACATCTAAGCAGTAAAAGACGACAAGAGAGCAAGCTCAAACATT
>WEIT01038101.1:24747-35427 GCA_013389985.1 Dryoscopus gambensis
TACACTAATTTCCAGGTTGATTTTGCCTTCCCTTTATTTCATGGTGCAGGGTGCTCAAAGAAAATCAACATTTTTCTTCATTGTAAATGAAACTGCAGGCGTAAATAATAGTAACTGAACATCTGATTTGTGTTGAATTTTAAATCAAATGCAGGTACAAAATGTTGTTACAATTTGATGCCAAAGCTGAGTGTGGGATGTGACAGCTTACCCATATGCATATCTTCTTTTAATATGGCTCATTCATGTCGAAAAATCTGCCAGGTCCATAGGATTTCAGAATAACAGAAAGGAAAAAGGGGGCTCATTTAATCTGCCTTTCTGATTTTTAGTTTTTTAAGTAATGTCTTTTAATTCTAATTACCGGGGTTTCATTCAAAGCTCCTTTTGACAAGCCAAAGGTGATGGTAAATCTGAGAACTTAGATAAATAAAAAATTTTGCAAAGCTGTTGGTTGGGTGCTGGTATTGGTTTGTAATGTCTTTCATCCATGTGCAGTCTTGTGCTCAAAGTATTCGGTGTTGGAGAGCATGGCTAAATGGGCAGCACAGATAGTATGGTCATTTCCTTCTTCAAATACAGCCCCTAAAGAAGATTTGCAGTGAAAAATGTTCATATTGCAGTGCACTGTAATGTACCAAACGATATTAATTTAAAATCATCCGCTAGTGAGACCTCCTGAACTTTGGCAAAAGGTTTGAACTTTTCAGTCACCATGAAATTATTCTGGGCAGCTGACCAGTTCCTAAATAGGTTGTGTGTACATCAGTGGCAAAGCTTTTAATTTAGAAAGATTTATTTGTCAACTAAAATGAAAGAGAGCATTGCTGTATTTTTTTTAATAATTTGATTTTACTGAAATGCTTACAGAGTGTTTAAGTGAATTTCAGATGCACTTGCCTCACAAACCATATGAAAACTGCGTCTTTCCCTCTAAGTTTGGCATGTTACTGGCTCTTCTTCCATGATCAGAACTAAATGAATAGAGAACAAAACAAAAAGTTAGGACAGGTAGGTGTTACCCTTTAGACATGGTTAATCTGTATCTCCTTTGGCATGTTCTCACCAAAGTGTCAATGTCTTAAAAACTCACTGTCTGTGTTAAATTTGAGCTTTTGGTTTGTTTTGGCAAGATCAAAACTTTTGAGGTTGTTTCTGTCCCTAAACACAAAGTGGTGATATTAAGAGATGCTCAGGTTAGTTTGCCCTTTGAACTGTTCAAGTGATCTTGTTCATATTACCAGACCCTGGAGCACTTCCACCTTTCAGACTGTCAGTTTGCACCTGAGCAAATCATGAGAATCATGTATGTGCAGGCACTTCTCACATCCTGCTTCCACAGGAGAGGATGCCAGCTGGAGAGCAGGTGTGACACTGCCTTGCATTCACCTGAAGATCTGAAATGCACTGTGGCATGTCTCTTCTGCCAAACATAGGGAGAGATTATGGAAATGCAGCTCTCCTAATCAGCTCCTGATTCTTGTCTCATTCCAATTCTCTAGTGATTTTCAGCAACTGTGCTATCAAAGGAGTTGCAGTATGTATTTTAAAAGAACTCACTATTTTCACCTGACCCCATTTACGGTGATTACTATCTGGGTGATCCTTTTTCTCATGCACAGTCATTACCTGCTGTCTCCTTTATTGTGCCCTGCCTCTCCCAGTCTTCCACTTTCACCGCAATTCATCCATACTATGTGTATTTAGGACAACCACTTACAGGTTCTCTTCATTTCTAAGGGCCCGGATCTTAATTATACAAAAGCTGATTTTGGCAATCACATTTTTGTAAGGAAGCCTTGAAGTCAAAAATAAATTTACAACTGAACCTGCAATAAGTACCGTGGGTGAGATTATACCACGGAACACCTGTGCCGTTGGAGAGATTTGGTACAATAAAGCAGTGTCTGCTGCCACCCCATTCACAGTGTGTGCAAGTCAGAAGGGTTTTCTTCAGAACAGATTCAGTCTCACACTGTCCCATCACACATGGGGTTCAAAGCCACCCTAAGGAACAGCCATTGGTTGTGATCCTTAAGCCTGGACTGCATTTTTGTGTAACCAAGGTGGAGCCTGCAGTTTTGTTTCCTCCAAGAAGAATCTGGTTTGCTTACCAACACATAAACTGAACCAGAAGACAAGAAGTGCAGACTTCAAACTGTTCCAAACCAAATGGAGACATGGCCATAATGCCTTTCTGTGAGAAAAGGATCACACAAATTTTATCTTCACCTGCAAGTCTGCCTTTCTCGCAGCTGTCTTTTGGATTGATCTAAGACAATTATGTGAACAGATCAGGGAGACCTTGGTGTTCAGGGACCTGTAAGTATTATTCAAACAACCATAGGAATCCCAAATTAATATATCATCTCTGACACTCCTCACCATTTTGGTGCTATTTGGAGAAGTGCTTCTGATACGTGTTCAGAGCAGGCAGTTGTACTGTATGCGTTGTGCCATTAAATCTGCTCCTGTAAACTCAAGCAGCTTATAAGTAGTGAGATAGACACAAATTCCTTCAATGGCTTTGCAGACATTAATGTTTTTACCATCCACAAAAGAAATTAGCCAGGCCAGGCTGACAAAATGTTGTTGAACATTCCCAGTAGGCTCTTGGCTGCACATGGAGGGGTATGCAGAGCAAATCAGGCCAGTGTGCACTTCCTTGCCAATAGTAAGAGTAATAAATAAAACCTAGAAATCATAGAGAAAAATGTCCCAATATTTTATTTGATTTTATTGGGTTATTTGGGTCTAGCTATTGCTAGAAACATTCTGCACCATCATATCCCAATTTCAACATAATCCTGTACCTTTAAAAATGTGCATGTTTGTCAAGTGTTAAAGAAAGTTGAAATACAAAGGTTCTAAGCAGCAATATAAAACAGGATGTGTGTCATGTGGAGCAACAATTACACCCTAAGTGCATGGAGAAGAACTCAGGGAAGCTAAACGCCTCACGCTTCCCGGTATGTAATATTAGCACAGCATGAGTAATTGGAGATATTCTATAGAGCTGCCTTGACTTTAGGTTATTTTAAAGCCCATCTTAAATAATTCTCCTATCCCCTTCTTTACCTTTTGAACTATACAGTTTCCTGCTTTCAAGCTCTCCCTGTTCTGTTCTGCACTATGACTTTGGACAACATTGCAGTGCTCTCTATTCTGTATACACTGACTTACGAAAACACGAGTTCATAGCTGTAAGTGACATTATCTGTGCCAAAAATATGCATATTTATACAATGTTTTCTTATTGAAAAACAAGTGTCAGAAACTGGAAACATTTTTTTCCTCTAAAAATAATCCCTTCCTAAAGCTTTCAACAGTATAATGTTGCAGAAAAGCCCTGATAGATTATCCAATTAATTTCCTTGTCAGTGAACAATTTCTTTTGGCAATACTCTGACATGTCAGGGGTTCTGATGAGTCTGATTTTGAAATGATGAGGCACTTCCCTCCAGAGATCTCTCTGAACACTTAGAGATTTCCCCATAAGGCTAGTAATCTTTATCCTCGTCCTAGAAATCCTATTGCTAAATTTCGTTCTCTCATTCCTTTATTTGGTGTACACTATTGTATACTTGAAGTAATTTGTTTTCACATATTTCATACATAAATTTACATCATCTCCTCTGCTCTGACTTTATTATCAGGTATGGTAGATATGGACTAAATATTGGGACCCTTTAGTCTTTCTCCTCTTTTTTCTCCCTTTGCCCAGTTGGTTTACCCAGTCCTCCCCTGGTTTCATGGCTCTCTTCAGCACTACTTTGGCTTGTCAGTGAGAAAATGGTAAAATGGCATTTAGAAATTAGTGCATACCCAGGTATGTTCTCTTCAAAGAAGCACAGAGAGTAGTTATGGGCTTCCATATCATTTTTCATACCTCTGTTATATGTAACAGAGCTTGGTTGTGAACATAGCCTTTGGCTGGTAATGTAATTGGTGCCCAAACTGGCCTTTTGATGTTGTATTGAAATCCAAGTTCTTGCTTAGTTTCTGCTCTTATTCTTTATCTAGAATTTTTTCAGTCTCTTATTTCCTGCCACTGTTTCTAAATGTGTCCTTTTCCTTGTCTAATGTGATATTTGCAATTCTTCACATTTTAATATGTCTTGTGCTAATGTCATCATTTCTTCCTTTTAAGGATCATTAATAAAGCAACAAAACAGGACTGGACACAATACAGATTTATTCAACATTTCCCTTTTATTCTGAATCAGCTTCACCATTAATCATTAGTCTTTGTTTGTAGCTGTTCGGGTTTTTTTCAGTTTTCAGTGCACACAACAACTTATATCCAACCAAATATGAATTGATTTTCAGTTTAGGCTGTCCTGTGGCTGGAAGTGGTGATGTTGCTGATAGCATGACAGTGCAGCAGAGCAGATTTTCTACTCTATCATGCTGCGGGAGCATGCATTTCACTAGGCAGGGCAAATGAGAGTTAAAGCTCTGTTTGAATTCCTGGGCAATTGCCCCTGGTAAAAATCTGTAGCTTATGTCTATCAGCAGTATTCCCTGCTGGTGTTGATGGTGAAAATGTCTTCTAAAATTTAAGCTTCTAATCCTTTGCTTACAAGCAGGGGTAAGAAGGATAATTGAAATTTCAATTGCATACTTGTTGAAATAGTATACAGTATGCATACAGTTTTAAATTAATGTGAAAATTAATTTCCTTTCTTCTTTTTAAATTGATATTTTGTTGCAATAACACAACTGAATTGCTATGTAAGGTAATCAGAATTCAGGAATCATATCATCATATCATATCTTTTTATCTTGTATCATTTGATTTTGCCATCATCTGTCCACATAGATAGATTTATCTGCCTTTTCTGAATTTGGATGGGTGATATTCTATTGAATTACTGTTTGCAGATAATTATAAATGCAACATTTGTTGTGTGATTTGCCATGGCTAAGTATCGCGGATGTAGATGGATTCTTTTGTGTTCTGTGTTGTTACCTATAACACTCATCTAAATGTAATTGTCCTGTTATTTTGTGTTCTGGGAGCTGGATTCTCTTAAAATTTCTGCCTTTTAAATTGCTGTGTTGTCTTCAAGTATCAAAGATCTGTCAGCACATACAGAAAGATGTGCCTAATAAGAAAAGATCATGGGTGTTTTTTTGACGAAAGTGTTAAAATCTGTGAAGAAAACATAGAAATAAGCATACTGAATAGGACACTAATATGCTTTGCATTTTAAAATTAAAATTATTGGCAATCCTCCTATTTTATGTCTTCCAGTTAAAGGCATGGTATTGTTAGGCATTTGACATAGCACAAGCCTTTAATGTGTATCAAATTTACCTTCTGTAGGTCTTTGCTGCCATCTTCTGTTTCTTTAAATGATTGCCGTTGATATTTTTTGGATTCTGAAAATGAGTAGGATATTGCAGGGCAAAATTTCCCTTTCTATATTTTTTCATTTTCTTGTTTTCAGCTAAAGCAAAGTGAAGCTAATGCAGATACAAAGGAGAAGCTTCCATTGCGTCTACGCATCTTTGAAAAATTTCCAAACAGGCCACAAATGGTGAAAATCTCAAAGCTTCCTTCAGATTTCACAGTTCCAAAAATAAGGTATTGAAATATTTCCTTTGCTAGTATGCTGTAAACTTTTCTGGGACCACATAACACCCAAAATATTTAACTTTTTTTTTCTTGGGTGTTAGGCAGATAGTTCAGAAAATAAGACATGAAACAGAATTAACATAGGCATTCAAAAGATGTGGTGTTTTGGGTTTACCTCATTTCCCTCATTTGGGGAAAAAACAATCCTAGCATTTCTTATACTTTATTCATTAAAGCAGCTGGATTGACCAGAACTGACACAAGTGCAATATAATTGAAAAGTATGTAGTTTCTCCTCTCTCATTTGGATTTTAGTTTCTTGGCTCACATAGACAACTAGCAGCCTAATGGATTCTCATGTAGGTTTTTAAAGACAGGGTGAACTGGCAGCAAGTCATTAGTGGGGATAAAACAGACCATCCAATACCAGTTAGTCTGTGATGACCTTGTCCCTTATTTGTATTTGCATAGCTACCACTTTCCTGTGAAACTCACCTTACCTAGAGATCAGATGCTCAGTGATCTACTAGATCATTCTTTACTGTGGGGGTGGTGAGGCACTGAGGCAGGTTGCCCAGAGAAGCTGTGGATTACCCATCCCTGGAAGTGTTCAAGGCCAGGCTGGGTGGAGCTCTGAACAACCTGTTCAGAGCTAGTGGGAGGTGTCCCTGCCCATGGCAGGCCGGGTGGAACAAGATGATCTCTAAGGTCCCTTCCAACCCAAACCATTCTATGATTCTGTGATAATCAGTTACAGTAAAATTATTTTTTCTTGGTGTCAAAAAACCTGACAGAAATCCAAGGGCTCCTCTAGTCTATACAGGCTGAAAAGTCTGCTGAAATGGCACAGGCTGGCTGAACAGGTCCTTTCCACGCCTGTTTCAATATCTTCAACAAGCACATGCCAGAAGAGAGGATGATGTGAAAGATCGCTGCCATTGTTGTGAGCTCCTGAGGTTCCATTTCTTTTGATTAAATTCACAGGGAAGCTAAGGCTACTGGTTTGACCTGTTTGTAGTACCTTAGCTGAACAGAAGGAATAATGCTGGTCAGAAAGGTCAGGAAAAACAACCTTCCAAACCTCAAGGAAACAATCGTAGATGCTTTACTTTTAGTATCAAAGTACCATTTGGTTATATCTGGAAGGTGTTCTTCTCCTAGTCTTAGTCTTTTTTGGTATTTCTTTCTAGTTGTGTTTTTCCCAGCATATTCTGTACTCACTCGTGATCCTATTGACTGCTGAAACAGACTTCAAACTAGCACTGGCAAATCATATCTTCAAATCTGAAGCTATTGTACTAAGTAGTAATATCTCTCCAGAGAAAAATTAGTTGTGACATAGTTTACACTGAAAAGAGGCAACTCTACTGAACTTAAAATACAGCAAGATGAATGTATATTTGTTGTAAACAGAAATGCCTCTGTGTTTTAAACATGGCATATGTGAGGCACAGAATTGCTGAAGTGCCTTGATACTGGCATTCAAAGCATTTATATGAACAGATGTTGTTTGAGATCTTCAAGAAAGAATTTCGTGCAGGGAGTATGTTTCCTTTGGATTATATCAGCATTTGATTTACATTGAAGTAACAACTTGCTGTTTAATGAGCTCAAAAGACCTGAAAACTGCAAAAGGCACTTGAAATATTTAGCACCTTAATTGGTCAATAAATAAATAATAAAAGCAATAGAAATATTTTCTTTGAATCTACGTCCAAAAGATCCAACTCTCAATTCAGTTATGGATTTCTTAAATAAATGAATTCAAGTGTTATCAGTTGTTCTGGCACTCCATTCAGTTCTATATCTATAGCCCAGTACAACTTTTTCTTGGGATTTTATCTATCTTTGCATTAACAGATTGTAATATGTCATAAGGAAAACCAAATATTAACTCTTCTTGGGGTTTTATTGTGTCAATATACTCTATTCGTCCACAAGGGAAAGCTTTATGAAGCAGTTTATTGATCGCCAGCAACAAGATACCAGCTGCTTGCTGCGAAGACTTCCATCAGCATCTTCTTCCTCATGTGACCACTCTAAAAGATCAGCAATTGAAGAAAACAAATATATTGATCAAAAGGTAAGTCAAGAGTGTAGGGTAATATGTGTTTTGCCTAGAGTATTGTGAGGAAAGGCATCAGATTATTCAGTTTGTCAAACTACATAAAAAGTGAATGAATAAAAGCTAGGATGATTGAACACAGGCTAAATGGTTATGTTTAATTTAGCCTGAAACAGACGTCATAGCAGATTCTCTTCTGGTTTAAATTTTCCCATCTCCTTTGAACTCAAAATTCAAGATTTGATACATTATTTGTTTAATGCATGCATCATCTGAAGCAATTTTTGAAGTAGTTTTGCTGTTAATCACTGAGAAGCTAGTGGAAAATTAAAGTTTCTGAATATCACATTGGATTTTTGAGAGCCTTGATACTATTGCAACCTTGAAAACACACTTCACCGAAGGAAGTGTGAAGGAAGTGTGAAGGAAGGAATCGAGCCTAAATGGATGTCATCTGCTTTAACAAGCAGAGCAGAAAAATTGTGTAAGTTATTTAGATCTCTGTGTAATACTGAAGATGAGTAAAACTTTAAAAATTATTCTAATTATTTGAGGATATTGACCTGTCCATAAGCCTAGGAATCCCTAGAAAACAGACCCAAACAGATATATTTGATACCCATTGTGCTAAAATCTTCTAGTCTCCCATGGATGATTGGATTTGAAAAATACTGACACTGCTTGGAATGATGACCATGATGATGATGATGCAGCAGCATAAGCAAATGTATGTGACTTCTGACACCTTAAAAAACTAAAGGGGCAGAAAAAAATGTTCATGTGCATCATGGAAGATAGTGGTTTCTCAGATTTCTGGTGGCATCTACATAGATATCAGTCCTGGATCACTTGTAATATTACATAATTTAGTGACAAAAGGAAAGTACTTTCAGTTTGTTATGTTTCTGTATTGTTTCAGTTTTGTTCATTGTTAAATCTCCTTTGACTATTAACATGTGTTTTTTAAATACATTTTAAGTTACAGAATCGCAGACAAAAAAAAGTCTATCCATTGCAGTTATATAGTACAACAGGCTTTCCTAGTGTGTATGTGCAACCCATAACCCAGGGCAGCACTCATACACGCAGAGTTGCAGAGCTGGGAAGCAGAATTGGGAAAGGAGAGTTGGGAAAAACAGCACTCTTCTGATAATGAAAGAAAAACAGACAATTTGTAAACCAGTGTTAATTGCCATCCCTAGTTCTGTGCAAGAACCCATTCTAGTGGCTGATGTATTCTATGGCAGCAGTAAGCCAAAGCTGAGCAGCATGGCCTGAGAGGGAGGTCTGTGGCAAAATAGGACATATTAGGCCAAGAAGGCTGTACGAAGGAGTCACGCCAAAATGGACGTCATCTGCTGTAACAAGCACAGCAGAAAAACTGGATAAGTTATTAAATGACGAGCCTAGGGGCTAGCAGAACTATACCTAATATCACTAATAATGGATCTCAAACACTATGCCAGGGTAATCAGAGTACATTTCTACCATGTAATGAAGAGATGAACAAAGACCTTAAAGTTGTCTCAGCCACACAGGTAAGTCCACAGTATGCAATGCAGAGCTGCACAGTGGCTCAGTAGATCTGTTTACATGAATGTAATTTAGGATATTAAATTCCATCTTAATTCCTTTTGCTTGCTTTTTACAAAAGTGAATTGTTACTGTGTTTGAAGACAGACAAATACATGGCACAGTTTATTCAATGAGCTCTTGCAATATTAAAACAGAATGCTGCATTCTTTTCAAATTTTCGCTTCCCTTCAAAAGCAAATATGCATTATCTGACTTTATTTTTTTAATTTAAATAAGCATTTGAAGATTGGTTTTGCACTATTCAACCTGCTTTAAGCACATACTTTAGGATCCCCATGCCTCAAGGGTAGAAACAATGATGAGTAACATTTCTGATAAATGTAGCTTAAAACAAGGTATTTACACATTCTTATTAAGAGGAGAAAGCACTAGGAAGGATTTTTGAAAGTAATTACTCTAGCTTTCCATAGTTACAGTTGCCAAGACAACCTCACTTTTGTATGAACAAATCTTCTTTAAAATATCCTTAAAACAAGCTTGGAATGACTGGTTATGCTTAAGTATAAACCTTACATCCATACTTTACTTTTCTTTGTAAAAAAAGAAATATGACAAAACATTTTACTGATCTCAGTGCCAGGTAGGATGCCTTCTCACTACTCCTGGTAGCAGTGGGATGGCTTTTGAAACTTTTCACATGCTTTTGCATTGTAGTTGATGAAAAAAAAATGTGGAATTAAAAGATAGAATCAAAAGGTGAGATCCTGCTGGCAGATCTGACTCTGTCCTTCCTTTGTGGTAGGTGAGCTGTGGCTAGTTCCTCCAGTTACTCCTGGATTTAAGTCAGTATCTCTGTGTTCCACACCTGCCAAAGTGATAGGAAGCCTTTAATCCTTACATTCCCCTATTTTTCCCTTATTTCCACGTCAGCAATATTCTTTCTTTCTTTCTTTCTCTAAAAATCTGCCACTAAAAGTTTTTGTGTTCAGATCAATCTGCCCCTTAATTTGTGATGATCAATAAAGAACTTATATATGTTCTCTTATAGAATGGATTTAGTTAGTGTTTTCAGTATTATAATTAGTGTAATTACCCAATTCCTTTAAAAGTTCTTTTAAGGTGTAAAGGGAGAGTAGATTTTCAGTGCATTCTTCCTTTTTTTTTTTAAAGGTATTCTACCTTCTCGAAAGAATTGGAAAAAATTATTTTTGGTGTATATCTCTGTAACCATGACTACAGTCCATGTGATATTATTTTCATCTATGCCAAATCAAAAGAACAGCTTTGGAAAACAGATTTCTCTGCTAAAGTCCCTTTTTTTCTAGTCAAGTCTGTGAGTTCCATAGGTTTTTCTAATTCTTCCAAATTTTTAATCAGTTGTGAAAGTAATAAACTAACCAAATACTAATATAAAAAATGACTTTTGAATACCTAAATGCCCTTTACCTTTTATGCATCCCCTAAGAGTTCTCTGTCAGTGTGTGGAGTCTGAGTGGGT
>WEIT01038101.1:36900-47470 GCA_013389985.1 Dryoscopus gambensis
ATTTCCAGAATTTCTGTTTCTTACTGTAATAAACTTATGTCCCAAGTTAATCAACCTCTCACAACTTTATTTTGGGCATTAAGTTCTGCAAAGCAGAATTTTGGCACAAAAGATACAAGAGTGTTGTGTTCCTGATTATTCTTTTCTGTAAGTAATTTGAAAGAATAATTTTATCACATTAATTGTGAATATAGCAGAAACTAATAAGTGTAATTGCACATGTATTCCAAGTAGAAAATAATATTTATTTTTAAATACTAATAAATACTACATTTTTCTGAAGTAATTCTTGCAGAGTCTTGTGCATATCAACAAAAATCATTCAAACTTTTGCTTCATTTTCTTAATTTGTCTGAGTTGAACTCTGTCCTACCATTTCAGTTTCCATATATCACTCATTAATTAAACACAGCCAAGTGCTTCAAGTCTCACCTATTTATGTCCTTCACAGGAAAATGCCAAAATCTATCTTGTTACAACATTCAGAAAATTCATTAAAACAATGTACTGCTGGAATGATAATGGCTTATGGATCCAGCATTTTCTTGCTCATCACAGTCATGATTTTTGATTATTTTTGTCCCATGTCTGTTCTCATCAGTTCTTTCTAATGAAGTTTATATATGTAAATACAGTAAATTTCAGGTTTACTGAAAATCAGCTGACCTCTTTGTCTCTTTTGCATTTAAAAGAATGTCTTTTTTTATATGAAATGCATATGTGAAAATGTGCCTGTGTCTAAATAACCAATTCATATAGTTCTTTCTCATTAAGCATTTTACCAAATACACATTTGAGCTGGTAATGTTTTACTTCTGTAACCATGTTTGCCTTCAGAGTGGGGAAGACAACTGCAAAAGTAGCAAGACTGTTCTTGTTGTGGTCTATCTCTGACTTCTGATGATTTTAAATTGCTTTTTCACTCTTGCCTCTGCATAGTATGTTTAAAAGTCTTCTGGCATTTTTCTGACATTCTGAGAGAAAGGAGGCCCAGGACTGGATACTTCGTCATTTTCAAAAAGAGCCATAATTCAGGACTTCCTTCTGGCATTTGCTTTCTACTTCATCAATTTTATACTAAAGTATTTCAAGTGTTTGATACAAAGGCTGTGAAGATATATTAAAACAAGGGGACGATCATACTTCTGTTATTTCTTCAATCAAACAAAATACAGACATGGCTAGTTTTAGTGCAGTTGTGTTTCAACAAAGAGCACACATTAGTTTGGCATGAAGGAAAGAGGCAATGAGGGATTGAGTTACAGGAAAGCCCTTCTCTTGAGCCTTCTACATTCCCTGTTCCTGCTTCTACAAAGGAATCCAGAACTCCATCTCCAGGCCCTTCAGTCTCCTCCATCCACTCACAGGACTCATTCACAAGAACTGATTAACAGTGGTAATGATCACTTTTTTCTAGTGAAGGCAATGTGCCTTCAAAAACTGCATATGCTTGTACAACCAGAAGTAATAGTTTTCTTTACCTCCCACTTGAAACTCCCTGTCCATATCTTCCATTCCCAGTCCAGCCCAGCCTGACGGTCTCTCTTCCCTAGAGCTTCAAGATCCCCAGCTCAAAGTGTGGAGGGGAGCCTTCTCCTCCAGCACTGTACACCCAGCAGAATGTATAAAAACCCCACATTGGCTTGGCCAGGAGTCCTCAGTTCCACCTGCTGTTGTCTGACATAAGTAATCTACCCTGCCCTCTTTATCAGCTTTTCACAGGGTCTCCCTGGCTCCTGCACTGAGTNTCAGGCTAGATATAAGGAAAAAATTTTTTTATGGTGACAGTAGTAGAACACTGAAACAAGTTACCCAGAGAGATGGTGAGTTCCCTATTCCTGTAAACATTCACTATCAGGTTGGATGGGGCTCTGAGCAACCTGATCTAGTTGAAGACACTCCCGCATATTGCAGGGGGAGTGGACTAGATGGTCTTTCAAGGCCCCTTCCAAACCAAACCATCCTATATTTTTATGAAAAATCTACCCATTAAACCTATGAAAGTTTAAAACTCAGGTATGCCAAAGGGGAAGAAATCCCAACCATGTTATTATAAGGCATAAAAGAGAGGGATTCTTCTCCTTCCCTGGAGCTGCTCCCCCGTGTGTCTGAGATGGACTATCCTCCCCTTTAGGTCTTTGGAGATTTTATGAATGCTAATATTAGCCTTGTCCACATTCTCAGACTTAACTGGAAAAGGTTCTTGGTTATGAAAAGACATGTAGATTTTCCAGAGCAGTAGTCAGCTAATTAGAAGAACTTTACCTTCCTTAAGAGAGAGGCAGCAATCAAGAGCTACAAAATGAATCAAGGTTATTCAGGTCAGTGACTCCCAAGAGTTAAGGAGATTATGCCCACTTCTCATTCTAGACATCTGATCCAAAGGGACAGCGTAGAGACCTTGTGGCACTTATCTAATGCTAGACTACTTTCTCAACTGTGTACTGAGCCTGTTTCTTATATTGGACAACCTCACAAAGAGCCAGATTTTTGAAGTTCGAAGGAAAATACCTAGTTCCCTCTCTACTTTGAGAGAGGGAAATGGATTAGTGATCTCTAGCACTCCCTCATAATTGCAGCCTTTTTGCAAAATTTTCAAAAAAAGCTTAAGAAATTCCCCACTACCTATAGGATTTAGTCACTTAACCTGCTTAAATTTTCGTGAATATTTTGTTAGGTATCTACCAAAAACTTGCAGTCTGGCCGTCCATCACTCTTCGTGTGACTTTTGTCACATTCATTTTGAAAGAGTCCGATCTCTTCAAACCAAAGATGCATAGGCAGAATGTTGTTGAATTTGCATTTGAGAGGCTACACATCAAACTCCTGTGAGCCAGGAATATCCTATGTTTTATGGAACGCTCAAGCTTTGAACAGATTCTTCCCAAGTATTTCCTTGCTCTTTCTTAAAAACTATTCTGATATATTGCTTATTCTACTGACTTCATATTTTCACTAGAAGCTGTACATTTTTAAATAACAATATAATACCTAACAATCTGTTCATTCTGCAAGTCTACATAAACCGTCCACTGGCATACAACAAATTCCAAACTGTAACAGAAGCTTTGGATGATTTTTTTTTCCTTCCTTGGAATTTCTGGCATGGCACAGCAGACTATTCCCATATGGTGCTGTAGTTGCCTATAAGAGCATTATTAACAGCAGTAAGCTAAAATTCCTAATTTTAATGTAACACTTAAGAAATTGCCTTAGAAAAATGGATTACATGCACTTCTTTTTTTTTCTACTGTCAAGCAAACATTTCAGATATTCATATTTCATTATTTATTTATGACCTTGTCTCACCTTGTGTTCCTGAACACCCACCAACACTTGTCTCTTCTGCCAACTCTGAAGTATTCTGATACAAAAATAATGCACTACATCACCACAGATTTTACCTGTTGATATCATACAATTCGTTATCGAATTCAAGTTGAAAATTTTTTTATGTAGCATTTGCTGGAGTCTGGGCATGCAAACATGTTGCTAGAAAAATTCATCAAACCTTAGTAAACCAACATATACAGCATTTCTCAAAACTTAAAACCACTCAGCCATATCTTAGCTGGTGTAAATTGGCATAGATCCCCCTGAAGTCAGCAGTGCTGTGCCAGTACATCTAGTGTGTAGGACTGGTCCACAGTCATTTCCTGACACTTCACAAAGGTGTTGTCCTGTGTTGCTTTGTTTTAATCTTATGCCAAGGATTTTCTTTTTCCAGGGTAGAAAGCCTGGGGTTTTTTAAATATGCTAGTAAATAAACATTATTGTTGAAAATGTCTGCAGTACCTTTTCAAAGCAGCGGGTGGCACTTACAGAGCAACAATGTTCTGCGATTTACCTTATTTTACAGCAGTTGCTTTGTGCTTGTCGGCAAATGGGATTTCATGGGATGTAACGTTTAGACCAAGTTCACTCTAACTGAACTGAATTATTTTGTCTGCCTGAAGTCTGTCCTGCCAACAGCAGCAGAGAGGAGTGTCAACACTTGTGGAAGAGAAGCACTACCTGCACATTTCCTGATTCTGTGGTCATATGTGTGTAAATAAACTCAAGAAATGTGGGAACCAAGACAAAAGCTTTATTCATGGTTTAGTAGCAGCACGTATTTCCCATCTAAAATGTTTTTATCCAGGAAATACTATTGGGAATTTGCTGCCCTGCCACAGCAGGTCCTTGCAGTTTAAAGTAACGTGCAAGAGTTCTGTAAAGTGTGTTGCTGAAAACATATTTTAGAGTAATCAGATGCTGTTAGGTGATTTCAGAACATTGTCATATGCTAAAAAATAATATTCAGTAGCACAAAGCTGTATGGCACAGTGATTTCTGCATTGAGTGTACTTATAGGTGGTGTAGAGAAGTAAATAAATAAATAAATAAATAAATGCTAATAAAGATGCACTGAGGGTGTCCTCACAGTACAGCACGATCTGTAATAAAAAAACCCAGCAGGCTAAACAGATATACCCCAAAAATAACCTCAGCAGAGTGTACTGTATTTATTTAATTTCACATTGTCTGATTGAGTAATGTCTTTTGGATGTTAACACGGCTTATAATTTCCTCTGCAACATTCAAGAACTCGGCAGGTATCACAAGTTTTAATTGCCAGCGTCATTCTACACCAGCATGAGACATCTAGACATTATTAAACAAAATACTGATCATACCCCCCATTTTCTGTTTGTACAGTCCCACTGCATTTGCCTGGTGTGCTATGCAAATTTGGGAAATAAAATGAGAAGTAGTTTAGTTCATTTATCTAATGTAGAAATAAGGATTCATATTCTAAAAATCTATAGTAATGTTTGATTTTCATCAGCATGCATATTGACATATGTGTGTTGCTATTTGACTGACTACTGACTTCTTTAAATATGAGAAATGAATCAATTGTGCTTATGTAAAAATATTTTCTTGTATTGCTTCTTCTGGATATTTTGAACTCAAGATAAATTCACCAGTGTTCTGCTGAAGGAAGGGCTCCTGATTCCTAAAGAGAAAGGAGGACTATTATCTTCAAAAGTCATAATCCTTGAAAGGGCATAGGTTGTTTTGTGAATTCTGTTTTGGACCACTGAGATCCCAAGGCACCAAACTCTAGAATCTTGTATATGCCTATATATTCCTGGATTAAAGAATGGATACCTGGCTGCAATCTAAATTCCTTCACAGTCCAGATGCAGACAGGATTGTAAAAAAACCTTCAAAACTTCACCTAAGCTGCAGTTCTGTTGGGTGTGCTTAGACCAAGGTCAGTGCCCAAGGATGTTCTGTCTCAGCTGCAAGTTTCACAGCTAGTTCTGAAAATAAGTGAAGGAAAAGTAAATGCACTCTGCATAAATAATGTAATGCAATGCCCTGTTCTGATACCTTTCTCCATTACTATGACTTCTTAGGCATGGAGGGGAAGCCATATGAGGAGCAGCTGAGGTCACTTGATCTCTTCTGCCTGGAAAAGAGGAGAGTGAGAGGAAACCTCATCAAAGTCTGCAACTTCCTCATGAGGAGGAGGGGAGAGGCAGGCACTGATCTCTTGTCTGTGGTGACCAGTGACAGGACCTGAGGGAATGGTCTAAAGTTGTGTCAGGGGAGGTTTGGATTGAATATTAGGAAATGGTTCTTCACGCAGGGGGTGGTTGGGCACTGGAACAGGCTCCCCAGGGAGGTGGTCACAACACCAGCCTGACAAGAGTTCAAGAAGCATTTGGACAAAGCTCTCAGGCACATGGTGTGATTCTTGGGGTGTCCTGTGCAGGGGCATGAGTTGGACTTCATGATCCTTCTGGGTCACTTTCAACTCAGCATATTCTGTGATTCTATAATTCTATTACTTATTTGTTCAAGCATCACTAAATAAAATTCATTAACAGCTTTGAAAATGCAAACAGAACACAGTCTTTTTCTCTCCCATCTCAGTGGCTCCAGACATGCGCTCCTTCCTACAGCTTCCCTTCATCTCTCTGGCTGATGCACCTCTGGCTCTGTGATAGCCAAATACCATAGTACAGCATTGCTCTTGCACAGCCCCAGCAGACAGCTACAGTATTCACTGCAAGCATCGAGCACAGGGCGTCAAACCATTTCCAGCTGGGGCGGCAAAGAGATTTAGCAGTGTTTTTATGCAAAACATATACGATTGTCTCCTTTGTTAGTCTTGCTGCCTAGAGCGAGGGTTCAGCAGTCCCTGGTAGTATGTAAGTAGCCCTTGTCCTAGACCTGCCAGCACCTTTTCTGTAGATGTTGTTCTTCTTGCTAGTGCTAGGTACTTTAACATTTGGCTTGCGACAGCACTAAGTGACCGCTCAACATCCTTGTGGAGTCTTTGGAAATTCATAGACTCGCCATTCCTGCTTTCCAAAGGCATGCTTCCTTGTTG
Organism: Dryoscopus gambensis; assembly: GCA_013389985.1. NCBI lineage: Eukaryota > Metazoa > Chordata > Aves > Passeriformes > Malaconotidae > Dryoscopus > Dryoscopus gambensis. The sequence goes on from WEIT01038101.1 coordinate 43,286, forward strand.
ATGACCTGGGTGAATTTCCTTGCTTGGGCCACAACCTTTAAGGCCAAGGTGTTTTTTCTCCTAATTTAAACACTGAAAAGAAGTGGTCTATGACAGATAAGGAGCTGTAGAAAATTTCAGGAAAATTTATATGACTCAGCTTTTTTTACTGAAATTTGGTAGGAAATTAATGCTTCCTATGTTTGAGATCTTTTCAATTTCTAAGATGTTAACAAGAATTGTCATTAGCAATAAATGGACATAACACATTACTAGGCAGCACGCTTTTGTTTCTCTGATGTTTTAGGTAGTTGCAATTATTCTAAAGCATTTATTCTTGAAAGGAAAAAAGAACTGAAACAAAACTTACGATTTTCCACTCTCGTTATTCCCACAAGCTTGAGCCCTAAAAAATTATTAACTAACATCTTGTAAAATAGGTGCTCCTGTGGTTTAGAAGCTTCTTTCTGCAATTCTGCTAAGGGAAAAAAGGTTACCCAGGATTCCACTGACATTAATTTCACTGACATTAGAAAAAGAAAATATGTGAAAGAGTTGACATTGCTTTCAGCATTGTCAGTTATATCTAAATCCATAATAAAGTACAATGCTGATAAATTCACTAAACCTGTGTCAAGATACTGCAAATGAGTTAAAACCTATACAGATATGTTTCAATATATGACATATTTATACCTACAGAATATTTATTATAATGGTATGTTACTTCCCTGTCTGACCATCCAGGAGCCCCTCTGGCAGTCACTCTTGCATCACCTGAGCTGACAACAAGGCCCCTTCCCAGCTGCACACCCCACTCAGTCACACCAGGTTTCCTCACTGGCTTGACCCCAGGTTTCCCACAGCAGGGTCTCAGACATCCAGATCCTTAAAATAATTTGTTCTTGGTACAATGACTGAATAACAAAATGGCAGCTCAAGCTTGATGCCTCCAAGGAGAGACCCCGAGCAAAGGCACCTGGGCATTTATACTCTCACAATCTAAGCAAGCAAAAAGTCATCGGCTCCTGCCGTGTCTTTGAGTGCCACAGGTCCCTGTGTCCTTTGTTAGGCAAAGGGGCATCAGCTCATGGCCTCTTGCCTTGGGCCCAGACTGCTGCACCCCCAGTGCTCAACCTGCAGCTCACACTGCAGCTACACACCCAGCTGCCTGCACTGGATGTGTTCCCCGACAGGTGTATCTCATACTGTGATTTTCAGTTTATTGTTATGTTAACCGTATCCAGGCAATGGAAATTTTTTTTGTTTATATTCAAATATTCAACAAGTTTATTATTCTTTCTGTAACCTTAACGGAAATTCCAATACCTTATTTTCCAAACTACATTCTGAAGTGTTGCATACCTCATTTCCATTTTCAAGTTGCAGGTTGTTTAAGGAACCCACAGATTCTCAAAACAGGGGTGTTTTCCAATCATCTGTGTTATTACTTCTACAGGCTGTTCAGAGATGGGCTAGGATATGAGAGAGGTTAAAGGGGCCACACTTGAAAAGGAAAGTGGTAGGAAAGAGGTTGAAGGTTGCTGTTACAGTTGTGGTTTAAAAAGCAGTATCCATTTTATTAAGTACAGCCAGTATAATTAGCAAGTTTTTAAGGTATTTTCTAGGCTTCTGTTTCTCTACCAAGTGAAATCTTACTGTGACTCAGAATCAATATGAGTCTTGAGAGAAGTTCTAGCAAAATTATTTGTCAAATGACTCTGGATTTGAGCTAGTGTTTTAGAAAATTTAAAGAAATGTGCTTAAAGATTCCATTTCAGATTGATCAAAACCAGGACACAGATTGCTAAGAGTTTTCCAAATCTCTCTCAACCATTTTCTTCAAGATAACAATCTCCAAACAGTTGACAGATTTATGTCTTACAATGTGCCAGAGGCTTTCTGTTCATCACAGGTGCAATTCCTGAGCTAAATTCTTCAGCTGTGGTTTGCTCCTTGATTTGCCACGTTTGTTAATCACTTGCTTGTTTTTTCATGTATCTGAGTCCTTTCATTTCATATTCAGGAAGTCCTGTTCACAAGAAGATTCCTGAAACACTGTTCATAACTAGAGGCAAACATACGCATATTTTGCTCAACACATTTTTTCTCTGCATCTGTGGGGGAAAAAAAGACACTGAAATGATACATCTAAGCTTTGTTAGCTGGCTCTTTTGTACAATCAAGGCATCTCCAGAGTACGATCCAGCCTAGTCAAAATCCAAAGTCTAGAAGGAGTAGCAAAATGGTGTGATTTGGCCAATTGGTGAAGAAAAGAAATGTGTAATAAAGGAAATTTGTGCTAGCCAACAAAACTATCTGCTTCCTTTTACACAGAACTACCTAAGGGTTGGGATTGGAAGGCCAAAAGATGTACATAAACATTTTGATTTTTTTCCACCATCCTTTTCATGCGCTCAGCATTATAACATTTAGTTGATCTGTCACATACATGTGCTATATTTTAAGAAAATTAAAAAGTATGCTGTCTTTTTCTTAATTTTATAGCTCCGTAAATCTGTTTTCAGCATCAGAGCAAGAAACCTTCTGGAAAAAGAGACAGCAATCAATAAAATTCTAAGGTAAGAGTCAGATGTGATTTGATATTGTTTTGACTGTCGTCTGATTTCTCGCAACCTTTTTTGTCATGAATGTTACTGAATGTATAATATTCATAATAGTGTATCCCTTTGTAGTACATCTATTGCCTTCATTATTAAAGATAAATTGCTCTTTGCCTATTTTATATGCTGGGACAGCAAAAAGAGAGGGATTGTACTTCTTCAGTATGTATTTGAATTGTGTCATACAGAAAGATCATGTCTCAGCTCTTTCCACTTCTTCCTTCTAAATTAACCAGAACTTATGTCTCTTCATAAGGGGTGTTATTTTGCCTAAAGAATTCTAGCCTGGTTCTTGCAAATATCTGCACATAAACGTTTGCAGAGATTGTGCACTAGAAAACATAGACTACAGCTAATCATATTCCACATACCAAATGGACAGTGAAGATTTCAGAACTATGACTTCTGTAGAAGGATTGCCTGAATTTTTAATAATGATCCCTCCTTTTGGTATTCCATATCAAGTAAGTACTCAGCACTCTAAGGGAATAATGCAAGCCTAAGTCTCCAAGATCCATTTCTGAAGTTATGATATAGGTAACTCTGTGCTGCAGTTTTTCATACCACTGTTGGTTTTGTTAGTAGAATGACTGTTCTCAATATAGGGTGCATTATTAATGCAAACAATGTGTAGGTCACTGTTTTGATATTTATATTTGCATTTTGTCAGTGAGAGGTCCCAGACAAATACACAGTATTAACAGGAATAACTGATCTGAAAAGTCCAGATTAAGTAAGGCAATGTTTTATGAGGAGCAGTGAACTAGGGATTCAGTGTGATTTCTGAATTTTGAAGTTTCTTGAATACCATTTGAGATGTTTTACAGCTCTGGTTCTTTTTAATGCTCTATAAGAATACAGCACAGGGAGAACTGTAGAAATTAACGTGAAACTTTTTCTGTCTTTAAACCCATGTAATGACAACATAAAAAATCACTAATTCAAATGGATATTCATTGTAAAAGTATCATTGATAAATGTAAATGCAATACCATGAGTATTCAATCTTAACAAAATTTAATGCACTATTTGTAAGCATTTCTTTCAGTTGTGTGCCTTGATTTTACGGGAATTACTGTTACAGATAGATTAAGCAAAATACTTCTAAAAATGCAGGTTTAGATATGGGCATCCTGGCAGCATTTCAGTAAAACATTTGTAATGAAATTCTGTGTTATTTGAGAAGTGTGAAATGTTATTGACGCCTCCAGGGTTACACAAATGTCACATTTTTTGGTGTGTTTCATACACTGTACTGCAGAGAAAAAGTGTAGACAAAAGAAAAAGCCCTACATTTATATATTTAAATATTTCTTTTTAAAAAACCCCTGANTCAGAATTCTCCATCTGCACAGAACATCCTCCTTTTCAGGAGAAGTCTGAAACAGTGGGAGGATAATCCAAGCAAACCATTGGACTTCACTAAGTTCTCAGAGATACAAGGACAGAACCAGAAATCAGTCCTGCTAGTTTCAATCCTGCTGAATTCCACTTGGTCCTTCAGATCATGGCTTCTGCCAAAGTCTTGTGTGTAAAAGGACTTCACATCAATTCACCTGAGTTCCTCTGAAGAAAAGTTTCA
>WEIT01038102.1:16440-27695 GCA_013389985.1 Dryoscopus gambensis
TGAAACAATTAAAAAGGATCCAGCAATTACATAAATTCAGAAGAAAAAAGAATCCCAAGTCTGAGTCCTGCCATAATCAGTTGCTGTACGTTGTCATAGCCAGATGCCTCACTGCAGGTATTTGTATCAGCAGAGCTCTGGCTCACTGTCAGAGAAGCTAACAGGAACCAAGGAAATGACCAGGCTGAACTTCGGCTAGCTAACCTTACTTCTGAAGAAAAGCATTGGGATCCTTAAGAATCTTAACTGGACAAGCTCTGAAAGTTATGGTTCCTTCACATAAGACTTTAAGACTATCTAGAGTGCCTATACTATGTGAGTGAAGGAAAGCGATGGCTTGTGGCTAGTAAATATTTCCAAATATTCAATGATACTGACTAACAAGCAAGTTCACATGTTCTGTTCAGCTCCACATATAGTGAACACCTGCAGCTCCTACTGCTCTTGAAAGAACCTGAATACTCAGCAGGAAAACCAGCATGAAGTCCTACCCTCAGTGGAGAACCTTTCTATCAAATTCTTTCTTGTTTATCTTATAGTCAGCACATGCAAATGGACACATGCAAAATCAGTAGCTGATTTGAAAACTGTGAGATTGCAATTCTCTACATTTTGATTTCTTATACTCTGAAAGCCCAGCAACAACACTGATGAATGATATTTAGCTACTTCATTATTAAATAATATTTGAATATCAAATGATGATTAAGACCTGTCAGTTGTGGGAATACAAAGCTTACTCAAAACTTCCTCTTGACCAGGCCTGTATTTCTTCCAGTCTTTCCTTGTGGGCACTATAAGGTTTTTTTCGTTCACTTCTCTGCTTTTTCAAAATGTGGTACAAGTTTGCTGGAAGAATTTGTTTTGAGATTTTACATACCTTCCCAAGAAAAGCCACTTTTCTCTAAATATATCCCAAAAGTACCTAGAGAAATACTATACTACAAATCTTAACAAAAACCTAAGTGTGTTGGTATGCAAGATTATGTGAAAGGAACTGGTAAACAAACAAATAATTACACAAGCTATTGAAGAAAATAAAAGGTAAAACCTCCAAACATTATTCCTCTCAGTACCACACTTTCAGGAGCTTGCACATAAGCTATTTTGGGAAGGGAGACAACACAAAGCAAACTACACAAACACCCAGAAGATCTGTGTACATTCTGAAATCCAAAGGAGACTTTGCAGTCCTATCAAGTTATGCAGACAGGGGAGGAACATGATGTGCTGTAAGAGTGCTAAGTCTGCAACACAATATAACTGAAATACCCATGACCAAATCTGAAGAGTTCCTAATAATAAACATTGTATAATGGAAAGATAAGCAAGATAAGATAAAAGGATAAATACAGCAGTCACCACATATGAATGCTAAAATTCATGTAACTGCAAGAAAAAAGATTATAATTAGCCTAACAAGCATAACTATCACATTAGCATTGTCTGCTGGGAAAAACTGTATCAGAATATTCTGGACATGGTCTGGCACTACAGAAGGCTTTCCTAAATATGAAATTAACTTAGTAAGCACTACTCTGTTAACGTAAAATACCACCAGATATTAGTAAAAACAGAAAAATGTAGCTTTTGGAAGATGTATTATAGCAATAAATCAACTACTCAATCAAACAAATTATAGCCCTGGATATATAAAAAGACTTTAGAAATATAGGATAGGTTAAAAACCAACAGAACAGTTAATACCTCTCAAAGACACTTATTAAGGATCCATACACCTTGTAGGTTTCCCAGCCAGGAGTAGTGTCAGTCATTTGCTTGGCTTCCCTAAGCTGTCCTTTCCAATTTACCATTTCTCATTCTGTTTAGCTGCTGGTCTCATTGAATAGTGTTCATGATCTGAATGTAGAAGGAGTAAATAAAATGACAACAGATGAAAAAGCATGTTGGATCTGATTACTTGTTAGGGGTAACGATTATCTAACAAATAGGGATACTTTGCTGCACATATTAGTATGTTTTTCTGGCAAGGTTTCAAAGTGCTTTGCAAACATATTACAAGTTCAAGGAACAACCAGAACTCCGTAATTATTTTCTCAGTCAGGAACATTAGATCCTTCCCTTTATCAATTATTAGCAAGGATAGGCAGGAGTATCTTAGGAGATCGTGATTTTCTGTACATTAAAAAAACTATGCCTGTCTAAACATAGTTATGATGTAAATTGTAGAGTCTCTATCACTGACGGCCTGACCAAAACCTCCATCTCTGATTAAATATATAATAACATACAAACACTTTAAAATTGTCCCTTAGGTACCAGGAATAAAATGAGCTACAGAGATGACAGTGTGATGTCTCACCTGCATTCAGTATACAGAAATTCAAAAAGGATTCTAACAGTATCTGGATATCATATATTCTTGCTATATAATGTCAGTGATAATAACACTTAACTGTTCTGCACTGATGCAATGCTACATCTAACAAATCAGAAAAAAAATGAAGGAAATACTACTTTTTGTATAATACTGAGTTTTCTTAATGGTTGCCAAGGCCACCAGCTAGATAGAGTCTTTATGCAATTTACTTAATATCGCATTTCAATTGTTCCTTTAAAAAGTAAAAAGAAATGAGTTCTTTTCAAGATATATCAGTATCTTTGAAGAACTAAAACTGAAATGTAGCATAAAGCAACATGAAGAAGAAAAATAAGATGCAGTCTTGCAAACAGTGTCTCAATGACTAAAAATTAATGTAAGGATTGCACAACCATGCTTCACAATTATAGCTAAGACAATGTCTTATTTCCTCAAAGTATGTTAAAAGTCAACACAGATCACAGTCTCTGTTTACTGTACACTTAACATCAGAGCTTTTTAATAAAGGTCTTCAGGACCAAAATCTATTTGCGCATAGTATCTTAAATGGGGAAGTTTAAATCTTTGAGTCAATTAAAATTATAATAAGATTTTAAAAACTAAAGCCTTTGAACTTGCTACAAATTGTAGAAATTGTTAAAATACCGAAACATATCTTAACTATGTCATCTAAATATAGAAAAACGTATTTCTCAAACACCTCTGTTATGTCTAGGTTTGTAATTGAGACTATGTTCTTTGAAGGATCTGTTCACCATAAAACTAGAATGCAGGACTTTGCATAATGCCTCACAGGAAATGTTCTTGGTACATTAATAATTTCCATCAGCTTATTCTATTTCCCTTTTCACTCAAGTCATAATGAAGGGACTATGACTTGACTTCCTGAATTATGTTTCTTAATCCAGCTCTGAGTTTTAGAAGGTGTCCTGGTTTGACAGGAAGGGAGTTTTTTAAGGAAGGTGTAGTCAAACCAATCATGGATTAGAAGTGAATATTGACATCTGGTGTGGCCACTAAGGAGATGTGTCACCTCTGAGAACATGAGGAGATAAAGGAAAGATTCACAGAGGTACTTCCTTTTGTGTTCCGGTCAGTGAAAGGAGCAGATCTCCCCCGCCCAGCCTGAGGCCTGGGCCTGGGCCTGGGCCTGGGCCTGGGCCTGGGTGGGGGAGGGGCAGCCATGCGGCCTGAAGTCACTCGGCCTGAGGAGAGAGGTAGGCCGGAGCCCGGAGAGAGAGGGAAGGAGATGGAAGGGAATGGACTAAGCCAGCTTGCAGGATGGAAGGGTGGAGAGACGAGGAGATGGTTCTCTACCCTCCACCACCCGCCCCCCGCAGAGAGAGAGACTGTGTCTGTGCAGGCCAAAGAGTTGGAGCGGGGGAGGTTCCCGGCTGTGGGGGAGTCCTGGAGCTGACGGCACAGCACTAGAGACAGAGACTTTTTTAACCCTTCTCTTCCTTGGGAAAAGAAAGCTTTATGAAACATTAATCCTCGTGTGCAGTGTTTTGGAGTGAGAAGAGAGACAGCCNTGCTCTCTGTCTTCAGCGAAGAAGACCAGGAAGAGGGTGTGGTGGTTCCCTCTGTCTTCGGAGCAGAAGACCAGGAAGAGGGTGTGGTTGTGCCCCCTCTCTTCACAGCAGAAGAAACCCTCGGCCCCAGGGGTTATAAAATGGGGGGGACTCTTTGTCCCAAAAAGGAGCTTCTGGTACTTGGTAAAGCGTCATTGAATCCTGAGGGCAGTCTCAATCCATGGATAGTGGTGAGAGCACCAGACATGGAAGGACACTATGGTTTGCAAGAGAGACTCCTCTCTTCTTAAATGAACTGAGAATTGATTATTTGAGTATTGGTAACCGATCAGAAAATCCAAGGTTTTGTCTGATTGTGGGAAGGGTGGAAGTTGGGAGGAGGAGGAATGTTTCAGAGAGTTTTCATGTTTCCTGTGTGTCTCTTTCCTTAATGTAGATTAATAAAGTTTTTTTTCTATTTCTAAGCTTGAGCCTGCTCTGCTCTGTTCCTGATCACATCTCACAGCAGTAAAAATATATTTTCATGGGGCACTGGCATTGTGTTCAGTGTCTAACCATGTCAGAAGGATTCTCCTCTATTCCTCAAGAACTACTATAAGTTAAATGATACAAAAGTGCCTCTTACTTGATCTTTTCATTGTATCTATTGACAAAATTGTGAAAGTTTCAATGGTAGGCATTTCAGAGACTGGCAAGATCTCATCATATATCAAAACTTAATATCATTTAAATATTAATTTTGCTATTACTCAACAGCTAAACAAAACCCCTGTCCTTTCCTTTCTGTGATGCTGTATTTCACAGCTGTGCTTATTGCAGTAACAGTACACCCAGCTCAGAGATCTTCTGCTAAATGTGATACATTATCAGAGGGAAAATCAGAAGTGAAGCAATTTATTAACAGCATGTAATTAACCAGCAATCAGTGGTCTCTATATTTAACATTCAGCAATACAAATAAACCACAAAATTAGATGCAAGCAAAATGCTAATAAACCACAATATTAGATGCATATGAAATGCTTATAATATACACAAACAAAAACTACCTCCTACAACAACCCACCCAAAATGCTCTAATGACAGATGCATAAACACAGTCATGTGTGCATCCTTCTCGTAGGACCTCTGAGTAGTTACAAGCGCACACATCTCATCTGGGCATGCTTGTTTCCCTCCTTACACATCTCCTGCTAGAGGTGTGGGTGGCCTAGCTTTCCATGGATCTCTTCAGCTCCTTACAACCTGATGAATCACACACTAGAGTGAAAGAACCCCATGACTTCACATATGCACACCACAAGTGTGGGTATGTGTTGTTGCAGCCTGAACTGACAGTTCACTGGCTGGATGCAGGCACCTCATGGAATCCAATAGGGAGGATGCTCCCTCCTTAGATGGAGGTTTTAATTCCAGCAGAGCAGTTTCTCACCGTGTCAGATGTCATTCTGAGTACTGCTGTTTCCAGTCTAATATCTCTCCTCCTCACAAATTTCCATGCTGCTCTTATATTTCTTTTTGGGCTGTCTCCTTCTTAGAAGAGCCAATATACATAACTATCATTCTGTTAAGGTAAAGAAACTATAGTCATCAATGTCCCAATGAAACATGCCATGAAATCATGAATATTGTGTCTTTGAACTTGAATCTGAAAAAGAAACTTTTCTCCATCATTATCTTCCTCTTCCTGCATCACAGCACAGTAAGGGCATCTTTACCTCAACAAAGAATGAAATACTTCTCACTTAGCTTTAGATGCCACCTGCATCCTCTAAACCACTTCCGATTTAGGACAAAATAAATCACACATTTTGGCTTCTAGCTTAGATGGAAGTCTGAGCAGTATAACTAAATTTATGCAAGCAAAATCTCATCCCAAATGTTTATAATGTCTTCTAAATTAATGTCTTCTAAATTAGCATGAAGCACATACTTTTTTTCTGAATGAGAATTTGTTTGGTTGCATTTGCATTGGCTTCTGCCTTTGTCCAGAGTGAGAGACTTATATTTTAAGGCTTCCTTGTCCTTTGCTGCATCTTCTTCTCCGTTTTTCTTTCCTGCTCCTAACTAAAATCCATCAAAGACAACTCATAACCCAAAAGGAGACCAGCACTAATACATACCAGTAGTCTGTGGGTCAGAAAAATTACTGGAAGTAATTCCAGTTTCCCAGTTTCTGTATTTCAACACAGTAGCTCATCCATTTCAGGCATTCTTTAAAGGTCTGCTTCTTACTACAATCTTTCAGTCACTGATGACTATGCACACTTCTAAAAAATCTCTTGGTATGTTATTTTCGCAGCTTGTCTACTGAAAAGTCTTTTTCAGCTGAACTTTGAGTATTGTTTGATTATGTAATGGAAAGGAAAGCTGGGAGAACTGTAATACCTGCCTACGGATGGGTGGTATGTTTCCAAGTACTGCAAAAAGAAATTCCCACATAGACTTTGGTGAGTATGAGCTTGATAGTAAAGAAATTTAATACCTTTAAAGCTGTTCTAAATTACTGTCTTCATATTAATAGATATATGTAATCAAATATAAGCACTTCACCTTCATTAGAATACCATTTTCCTTAAATTAGTTCTGACTTTCTGCATCCAAACACGTACAAGACTGTAGGACAGGCAATGCCAACTACTTTGATGGTCCCATTCATATGGGAGCATTCATATTCATTAACATTCAATAATTCTGTTAAAATGAAAACGACATTGAAAGGGTGTCTTTTCCCCTCAAGTCTCACATACACAGCCCCAACATGAGTAAACAGTTGTTTTCCTTTGTTTTCTTCCTCCAGGTGAAATTTTTTATTACTGTACTGCTCTTTCCCACAAGATCCATCTGTATTCACATCACATGCTGGAAAGTATAATGTGCAGTCCTGAAGGAGGGAAGCAGGAAAATGTGAATTACAGCAGCACTTGCCACAGATTTGGCACTACTGGGTAGATATGCTCTCCCATAAACACACTGATAAAAAAAGAAACACACTGATAACAGTGTTCTTGGTTTTGGCAAAAATACACTAATTGCTCACTAAAGTGGGAGATAGAAAATTAAACAAAATCTAGCAAACTAAACCAAAAAGAGAAGGAAAATAGGTGCTTTTGAGGAAGAAAACATCAGAGTTGAAAACTAGAAAACAGCGGAGGTAAAGATAATATGTCCCTTCACCACTTACTCTCCTATTTATAATCTTCACTGGTTTTGCTACAGGACTGACATACTCAAAAATTTTCAACACTTTTAAGCATACTTCTGAAACTACAATCAGGAAAACTGTGATTTACACATAGAATAAGAAGGAATCACTCTACCTTAAATGCAATCTGATATATTTCATATATTTACCTGAACGAATCTCAATATAAATTACACGCTTTTGTTGTAATTCTAGTTTAACACTACCAGATAAATCTATTATTATTTAAAATCAGCTTTGTTTCTAACATAAGGGTGATTCTAGCTCAAGGCAAAGGCTAGTGATTCATCAAGCGTAGTAACCATTCTCCAAAAGATCACCCAAAGTAAAAAGGGAACAATATAGCACTTAATGATACTTCACCAAATGATCTAACCTCCAAAAATTTGTAACATTTGGAATTCCTCAGCCAGGGATGATGTCTTTTTTTATTCAGTAGGTATTGGTGGATGTTCCTTCTCTAAATTATCCACTATTCTGAAGGCATATAAACTGTGTAGAGTGAATTTGTGGAGTCTCTTGGAAAAGATATTACAGATGCTAAAACAAGATGAAGAACCAAGCCTTCTTGCTTGCTTTGAATGAGGCTTCTGTTAGCTTCCACTGATGTTCAACATCTTTTTTACTGGAAATGACACTAAACAAGAAATCTTTAATGCACAACCTTCATACCATTTGGAGCTTTTTAGCCCTCTTTAACATTTCCATAGAATAATCTTTTCTCCAGGGTAAAGAACTCTGGTTTGCCTAACTACTATTTCCATTGTAACATCACAATTTACATCATCCTTTTTACTTTTCTTAGAATTTTTTTCCAGTTTGATTACAGTATTTCTAAGAGGAAGGGATAACAATTGTTAAGAACCAAACTCATGTTCGTATTGTAACCAAAGACCTTGTTCCCAAGTAAAGATGGGCTCCTCAAAATCCAGCATGGTATGGGCAGAGTTGGGGATGTTTTTATGTGCATAACAATACATTTTAGATAACACTCTATTTAGTTACATTTGCCACCTCAACCTTCAATCACTGTCTCAAGGTCTTCTTGTAAAGATAATCAGAGATGGTCTGTGAGTGCTAGGCATTGCTAGACTCCTTGAAGTAAGAAAACTTTGTTGTGTGGTAGCTTATGTATTCCAAAAATTAGTAAGTAAAACACAGTTTTTCTTGTGGGATTTCCAGAACAGTAGCCTCTGACTTTGCTGATTAATCAGCTCATTCTAAAGTAGTCCCATACTCACTCACATTTCAACCTGTCCCTGGTTCCGTTTGGCTTCACTCCAATGTCAAAGCTTTTGACATTCTGCCCAAAATACTGTCACTTATCTACACACACACACATTCATATCCCTTCCTCTCCTTCTTCTTTCATTTAAGGCTGCAAAAATTTCCATAAGCACTTTTATTCCCTTAATTTCAGTTCACAGTCAAGGACTTGGTTTTGTCTGTATCATTTCTTCCATATACACTCTATCTTCCCATTCTCTTTCATAATACTGTCTTCTATGAAAGTTTCATTTGTCAGTTCACTTGTTACCTGCATATTAAATACTTCACAAACATTTATTTAAAAACAGCTATGTTTTGCTTTTTACGTTTGTTTTACAAATCTTAAAGAATAAGACATTTAAGCCTTTAACAAAATATCTTCCCTTATATTGTTTTTACTATGTTTTTATAATGTTAATACAGTGAACAGGAACGGAACAGGTGCTACGAGATTTATCTCTCACTTGATGTAGTGGGAGTTGTGTCTCCTTACTCCAAAAAATGGATAGAATGACTCAGATCAATGTCCAAGCCAGGCTTGTAGAATTTGGATGCCAAACTGAAAAAAAATTAGGGCTTTATAGTCAAATCCTTTGAGAGTCTGTAGTTCCATTTGAAGTACAATTACATTCAAAAAATAAGAATCATCTGAGCAAATGCAAATGTCTAAAATGTAGATATCTAAACTAGTTTTCTAGACTCTATAGTCACAACAGAGCAATAAGCAGTTTTGTGGTATGATTCATCTGACCTTTTAGAAATGTGTGAGATCAACTGAACCCTGCAGGCACTTGTTTCGCTGCTAGGACTACAAAAGACTAGAAGACTTCTCACATGAGGCTATCTCTGATGTCCCTTAAGCAACTATAAGGGGAATCCACAATGAAAAGCCCAGAAGATGTCTGTAATAAAAACACCTTACAGTGGCAGTATGAATACCACATGAAACATTTCAGCCTGAATGTCACAGACATCTGAACACTTGTTTGAAAGGCCTTTTAATAGCAACCAAAGTTTTTATTACAATCTAAATTGAAGGTGCTAGTTCTTCAAATACTATAAAACTTTATTTATTAGCAAATAGAAATTTTTAGTAATTAGGTTCCAGAAAATTTGAAAGACAAAACTGTTGTAATACATAGCATTTTGCATCTTAAAATGAATGCAAACAGTACTCTCTAAAACTTAAAAGGTACCTTTTACACTATTTACGTCATTTAACTGAATTTTTTTCTTCCTTATAGTTAATGGCATTTAACCAGTTTTTGTCAACGTTAATCTAATAGGACATAAATATAATAACAATACTTAATTTGATTGAAAAAAAAAAAAAAGGAAAGGGCAGCAGATCTGTACTGACTGAATTCTGCAGAATGCTGCATATTACAAGCGTTTGTGTCTCTTAAACCCAGATCACGAGCAAAGCAGCATGATATGTTGCCACCTGGTGTAGAGGTGATGTAAAAATCCTTGCTGACTCCTGGGTGAGCAAAGGCTGCGTCACTGCAGAGGCACATCTCTGCGTGGCCATCCCGACAATGTCGTCAGCTACCTTGCCTGCTGACTCACGTCTCGGGAAGAAATCTGCTCAGAGGAGACTGTCCTTCAGCCCGCGATGAAGCGGAGCAGGCAAGCACAGGGACTGCGGACCTTGCCGGAGAACGGGGAGAGAGGAAGTGATCGCTGCAGGCAAAGGAGCTGAAAGCATTCGAATCAGAATGCAAATATACATGTTTACAGCTGTCAACAGCCAACATGTTGATCCTGCCATCAGATGCTGAAGACATGCTAAAACATTTTGACTGCTATACAATCTCTCAAGTAAATGGAATGCTCTTGCAGAAAGGTTGAATGTCTGTTGCACATTAACCATTTCAAACTTTTCCTGCATTTCATTTGCCATAAGGGTCTCTGTTTTATAATAGAAACATCATCCAAATAACCTGCCTGGTATTCCTTCATGCAAAGAACCTCTTAAAAGCGGTAAAAGCAAGAGCAGTGTGCAGATTTCTTAAAGATAGCAATAAACATCACAATTGTTATTTATAAAGATTGCATTTTCCTTAGGAACAGATCGTTAATACAATCAAGCTTGGAAAACCGTTTACTTATTTGCAACAAGAACAGTCTATGTGCTGCCAACTCCTACAAGAAATACGGTTTTACCTTTCTGTAAAACCCTGTATGCTGCTGCAAGGAACAATTACAAACCCAGCCTTCATTCTTCAGATATAATTTTCAATAGCATATTTCAGTGGGAAGTCCTAATGCTAGTCTTGGAAGAAGCTGATGCATTGCCTTTTACAGGCACTCAATACTCCAGAGCACAGTGGTGTTCTATTGCCCCTGCAGCTGAGTATGTCATCACAAATACATTGTACATGTGCACCCTGTCACTGAAAGATCTCTAGGGATGTTGATCTTTTAATATCTTATAAGAAGAGATTTCACCTGTTCTCTACAATTTAAAAGGAGAAAAACTACAAAAATATTCCCAGTGCTTTTTGGCAAAACTATTGACAGATCTGTTTTGGTATCACACAGGAAAAAAGAGAGAAGCTTGAAAAACAGGTGAATATATAGGTACCTAGTGTACTGTAAGAGAAGCAATTTTTTTTCGTGTAATTGAAAATCTCTATCTAACATATCAATAAGTAATTATAGCAGAAAAACCATCCCTGAAATTCATGAAAAATCTCTTCATAAATTCTGTCATGATAGGTTGTCTCTGAAGGGGAAAATACTGATGACTGACTGATGTTAAAACACTTACTTCAGTGAAAAACACTCAAATGCCCGGGGGGAATCTTTTAAACATATATGATCATGCTTACTGGGCCTTTCATATTTATAGGCTCTTCAACATTGTCTTGTGTCTGTCAAGATATAAGCTGATACACCTGTTTAA
>WEIT01038102.1:38658-49596 GCA_013389985.1 Dryoscopus gambensis
AAATTTTCGTAATCTTTGTTTAAGAATAGTAATGCATCTGTGTTTCCAGTGCCTTTTGTAGTCAGAGAACAAGATAAAACATCATGCTACAAATTTTGAAGGACCAGAATTTTCTGTTATGATCTGGTTGATTATCAAGGAGGTTCCAAGGCCACCTTGTAGAGAATGATAAACTTAACACTAATGAGCAACTGGTTTGCAAATGAGAACGTGTCTAGAGTAGAATAGTTCCTGTTGGAAGTGACCTACATCAATCATTGGCCAAACTGCCTGACCATTTTGTGACTGACCAAAAGTTAAAGCATGTAATTAGAAGGCCTTGTCCAAATGCCCCTTAAACAATGACAGGCTCGCAGCATCAACCACTCTCCCTAGGAAGCCCATTCCAGTGTTTGATGGCCCTCAGTGAAGAAGTGCTTCCTAATATCAAACCTCATCCTCCCCTGACACAATTTTGAACCATGCATCCTATCACTGGATCTCAGGGAGAAGAGATGGGCGTTTCCTCTCACCTCCCCCGCTCAGCAAGTTGTAGAGAGCAAAGAGGACCCTCAGCCTTCTTTTCTCCAAACTAGACAAGCCCAAAGCTACCCCTAGTAGGAGTTTGTTACTGTTGAAAATCACTACATTTACTTCTATAAAACCAAGGCATTAACTGGTCAAAACTCCACTGACCTTCAGGTCATAGAACTATATTCCTCTAATTTTGTACATGAACAGAATTGTTTGCAGTTGACAAAACAGCTTGGAAGCTTTGGTTAAAGCAGAACCAAGGTAGTAAACCAAAGATATCTTGTTAATTTTATTTTATTATGGTTTTATTTTAAGTGTACTGGTCAGTATTGCATTCCAGTTGCAGCATGCTTGTTATGGAGTGTTTAAGATTGAGGTAATACACTTAATCACTCAGTGTTTCCATACATATTCCCACTGCCATCTCCAGGATTTTTTTGTGTGTGTGTGTCTAAGTTTCTGGTTACAACTGGGATACTGTGCTTTCTTTAATATTTGCCTTTCAACTTGATTTCAACATTGTTGTAATATTGTAATTTATAAACATTTATTTCCAGGTTTGTCACTGGATGCTGTCTATTGACACTTTCTGTTGGCGCGTAAGCGTGCGTATTCCTGTACAGAGTGGATTATTTGGGTTTTAATAAAAGAGTTAGAACTTGAAAGAAATTTTCTGCCATAACTTGATACGTGTATTTTGAGTGCTAGGTGTGTCTTTAGTAAGACAGATTGTGTGGTAATGAATTAGTTGGGTGACTCAAAGTGATCCACCAACTTGCATCTGATATCTAACCTACTATGCCCTTTGAATTGACTAAGATAATCAAGGAAGCAGATGGACCAGCTCTGTCTGAGAACTAACTTGTTTGTGGGGAAGAATTAGTTTTAAGTTGCTATTTGGTTACATGATCTTTTGAAGAAGACAAAGGTGTGATCTAATGTCTTCTGCAGAATCATTTAATTTATGTTAGTTAAGGCTAGTACTGGCTTTTTCACTCAGCTGAAATTTTGCTGCAGGGAGTTTTGTATGGTTCCATGTAGTTCCTGATTGAATAACAGATCAGAAGATACCTGTTTCCTTCTTTTGGTATCTTATAAAATCTAAACTGTATACATTTAGAAAGAAGTGGCTGTGGAAAAATTGATTACTCGTTGATTTGCAGCTGACTGTATACCTTCTACAGGGAATGCGACACACTTGCTTATCCAAAAGATACATCATTTATTTATCATTCTGTAGCTTCATATACATTTACTTAGGCTTTTACTTTGAACATGATGGGAAATTGACATTTCAATGGAAACTAGAATTCAGCTAAAATGTACCAAACCTAGCTTCTTAATTTCTCTAATTAATTGAAACACTCAAAAATATAGAAGTTACACTGAAAGTTTTGAAGTATTATCCTCTTCAGTTGTTAGATTCAGAAACATATTACATGTAATTGATACCTTTCATTAACTGTTTTCACTCTCACTTTCCCCAGGTTGAAGGGGAAATTAATTTTTGAATTCACACTTGATTTCTGAGGTTTGACCTCATTAGGATATTGAACCGAACTAATATGATAATACTAAGTGAAGAAAAAATAACTGCTTGTGACCTGGCTTATTATTTTCCAATGGGCATTGTTTTCCAAATCTTTAATTAGTAGATTTGATTGGTTTTAGTATGTAACTGCTACTGGAACTTGTTTTAATTAATTACTGGATTGTATGTTTAAGCTATAATGCAGATTTTTTACAGTTTCACAATGAACACTAAATACCTTCATCCTGAAAATCTGTTTCATTAGGAGGTTTTTAAAAATATTAATTGGCTTACTTTGGTGCATAGTATAATGCCACGTACCACTTAGACAGGTTTATAACTTCTTAATAGGAAAACTTCTTTCTTAGTTATATATACACATTCCATATACCTGTATAATTTTAAAAATAATTAATATAAGGTGAGAATAATTATACCTACTCTAAACAAAATTGTGTATAATCAAGCCTCTTTTGATGATTGGCTTTACAACTTCCACCAAAGAAATTGTAATGTTACAGAATGTGATGTGTGACTGTGTTCAGTAGCATCTTTGTTATGGCTATAAAACTACATGTTTTTCTTTGAAGCACTAGTAGTAGTGATTAGAAATAATATTGGGCGATTAATAACTTACATGATCTGGAACTGTAGTTTTTTTCCAGTTCTTGTTTTTGTTTTAGATGCCTGTTATAGTATCCAGTTCTGGCATCTGGCAGAGTCTTTCTGTGCAACTATTACAGTGCATCTAGTTGTAGTCGGAAGAAATGTGAACATTAAACAAGAGAAAGTTAAATTATTGTAGTTACCATAGGAAAACAGCTCACTTTTGCAACTTGAAGGGAAATCCTCTTAGTTTCCACCATAATAATAAAAAAGCCTCTCAAAATTATAGAAAATAATTTGGACTTCTTCTTACGTATGCCTAATTTTTAAAAATGTAATTGTAGTTTTATAATTTTTTGTCACCACTTTGCAACAGGATGAATATGAAGAGCTGTTTCGTTATACTGTAGTGACTCCGAGGTTTGAACAGTGTGTCTCAAAGTTGCCAGAACCTGCCTCAGAACAGAGACCAGCTGACAGAGCTTCAAGGCTAACAGATGATGCCAGTCACCGTAAGACTCCAGGTAGTATGCTCAAGGCTGTGTGTTGAGCTTACAAGAACAATGATACAACTTTTATGGCTTACATTTTTTAATAGCTTCAGTTTGAAAAATATATGCACCTCATCTGTAGTATCTTTGCGTTTTGCACAACAAGAAATTTAGGAAGGCATATTCCCTGAAGGTTTCTCTCTCTTTCTCTCTGACATCACTTCCAGGTGACAGTATTGATGTGCTGACAGTTCTTTGTATTTTGTGGTGCAGATGTTTAAGGATGGTTGGTGTAATAATGGAAAAAGGGATACCCTTACTTACAGTATACTTCGTTGAAATTTGATGGGTCACAGCTGGTTTTGCTCATGCTTGTACTGCTGTGGTAAAGAAATGTGTATTGAAACAACAATTACTTGGAAGGGAGAATGTTGCGGTGTGATTTCTGCACCCTTCCTGGGGACAGCTTAGTCCGTGGAAAGAGTCAGGAAAGACTCATTTCATGGATATTTCAGCAGATCTTTATTGGCGTCCACATGGTGGGGAATCAGCACACAGACTGCCCAAGTCACGAGACAACCCAGCATTCCCCTCGCAGGGGGACACAAAGCCAGCAACCAAAATGCAGAACTGGGCTACATGTCACCAGGGAGCAGGGGCAGGGAGATCCTGTACCATGCTCTGCCAGCCCAGGGTCCCTTCAGGGGAACGGGGCAGGGAGACCCCTCAACAGGAGAATTGCCTTAAAAAGGCTTTGCTTAATGACTAATCATGTCACTACATGAATATCATTCTTGCTCTTTTAGTTCAATCCTGTTATTCTAGTTTTATTTTATTGCTTGGTATTTAGTACTCTAAATATAGTGTCTTGTGATGCCTTAGTAACATTGATATTTGTGATTATGTGTTGTTTGCTTCTGTCACTAGCATTAAGATTGAGAATTTGCTTTGATTGAGAATTTTGCTTTGCTGTTAATTTTGCTTCAGAAGAAATAGTAAACAATCATACCTGCATTATTTCTTTTCTAGGAAGTTAAGCATAATCAGGAAAAATTTACTTTAAACCAACTTCTATTCTTTATCATTCTATTTAATTATAAAAATATTTAGCTGCCTTTTTGTCTTCTCTTTTAGAATCTTTGTGGATGACTTTATCTCTACTGTTTAGAGGAGCAAGTTGACATATATACCTTCCAACTTGGAAGTTTGGTCAATACTTTTTCTTTAAGTTTGTAGATTCTAAAGTGACTGCTAGACGATCTGTATGGAAGGATTAAGGCTGCAGGAGATAGCAAGTTGTAGGTGATGACAACTGTGTAATGACTGTCCATCATGTCCTGCCTACCTGCTGCTCTCGTCTTGACCTCACGGCACCACTGCCAGGATACCAGGCCTTAGCACGAGCTGTGTTTTAGCCAAAATCTGAGCAGGACTTACATGAACAGTTATGGCATGAGCAGAATGTCTGCAGTACACAGATCACAGTGCAGCTGTGACTCCTGTTGCCAGTCTCTGTGTATGAACTGTCATGACACAAGCTGTCGCCAGTTTCTGCGGAAGTCTGTGTGGGTTAAAGCCAGCTCGAGTCCATTGCAATGTTAAAAGTTCGTTTTGCTGGTTGCTTAGTTTTTATACTGTGTTGGCTCAAGCCATGCTTGTCTGGCTAGCACAGAAATGCATTCAGAGTTCACAATTAACTAAGGCCACTTACACAACCAGTTGATCCACTCAACTGGTGCAGCCTTTTATGGGAAACAAAGGCCACTCAGAGCCCCTTCCTGTGTTGAGATAACTTCAGCTTTCTTTAAAACAGCTGTGGTCACTCCCTGTATTCTTCCCAGAGCTCCATGAGCAAGTTGCTTATCTCCTCTGAATGTTCTTCCATTGTTGTTCAGTCACATCATAAGTCACAGATTGCCAGGATTCAAGTGTACTTGAAAAACTATTGATTTGTAGAGCAGTTAATGTCAATCTCTGAAACTGTTTCTCAGCCTGAGTTGTTGTTCTTAAAAGAGCAGGAGAAAATTTCAAACCCAGCTATGTGGAATTATATTATGTAGCAAATTTTAATTTGCATATTGTCCTCAATGCTCTCTCACTTAAGAGTTTCGTCGCCCAGTTTGAGCGGATTATTGTTTTGTGAGGGAATTTTTGTAATGTGTAATACTGCTGTTCATAAGAAGGAATATCGGTATCAAAGCACTAGACTTGTGAGCTCTTTTGGTACATGACTGTATATTCTATTTCCTATCATATTTGTCTGAAGAGAAAATTGTAGCTAGCCACCCAGTCTCCTGTCTCTCTTTAACTCTTTCAGAGGTGTTATGCTCTTAATTTTAAATTTTTTTTTCTGGGGTGTACTGGGTTTGCATGGCCAAGCTTTAATAGTGAGGGTGCTACAGCAATGGCTTCTGTGAGAAGCTGCCAGAAACTTCCTCCATGTCCGACAGGGCCAGTCTCTGGCAGCTCCAAAAGATGGGAATGCAGCTGGCCGAGGCTGAGCCTATTTGAAATGTTGGTAACACCTCTGTCATAAGAGATTTAGAAGAAAAAAAAGTTTTGCACATTGTTGCAATTGTGACCACAGAAGAAAGGAGTGAGAATGTGTGAGAG
This sequence comes from Dryoscopus gambensis, assembly GCA_013389985.1. Lineage (NCBI taxonomy): Eukaryota > Metazoa > Chordata > Aves > Passeriformes > Malaconotidae > Dryoscopus > Dryoscopus gambensis. The sequence continues at coordinate 44,413 of WEIT01038102.1, forward strand.
GAACGGCTGTGAAGGTCATCGAAGGAGGGGCAGGAGGTGCTTCAGGGGCTGGGTCGTGCAGACCATGGTGACACAGCTGTGCCCCTGCAGCCCATGAGGTCAGTGAGGGTGCAGAGATGCCCCTGCAGCCCATGGAGCAGACCCACGCTGGAGCAGGTGGATTTCTCAGAGGAGGCTGTGACCCCTTGCAAAGCCCACACTGGAGTAGGGTCCTTGCAGGGACCTGCAGACCCATGGAGAGAGAAGCCCATGCTGGAGCGGGTTTCCTGGTAGGACTTGTGACCCCGTGGGGGACCCACACTGGAGCAGGCTGTCCTTGAAGCACTGCACTCTGTGGAAGAGTGACCCACACTGCAGCAGTTCAGAGAGAGCTGTTACTCGTGGGATGGATGGGATGGACTCAAGTTGGAGAAGTTCATGGAGAACTGTCTGCCATGGGATGGACCCCGTATGATGGAGCAGGGGAAAGACTCTCCCTGAGCAGTGGGAGAAACAATGTAACCCCCCCTCCCTGTCTCCCTGGGCCACGGGGGAGGAGGTAGAGGTGGGAGGGAGAGAGGGGTGGGGAAAGATGTTTTTAAGGTCTTATTTTAGTTCTCATCCTGCTCTGATTTCGTTAGTGATAAATTCAATTAATATCTCTAATCAGAGCCTGTTATGCCCATGATGGTATTTGATGAGTGATCTTTCCTGGTCCTCACCTCAACCCAGGCATCCTTCATTATATTTTCTCTGCCCTGTCCAGCTGCAGCGGTGAATGAGAGAGCGGCTTTGGTGGGTACCTGGCATCCAGCCAGGGTCAACCCACTACATGGGGCTAAACATGTAGCCTATCAGGCCTTTGTTTCTTTTTATGGCCATAGAAGTGAGACGACAAAATTCCATTCCTTTGGTTGCTTCTCCTGAAATATTTGAACAGTGTTCTCTTTTTAGTATGCCTGGTATTATCAAATCAGAATAGTCATTTGCAAGCTCTAGTTAACTGTCATGGGATAGGACAAAGAAATAGTCTTATACTTGATGGTGATCAAAATTTTGCATTGAGGAACCACTCAGATGTTTATTATCTTTGCAAAGGGCAGCACCCTGCAAAATACAATTTTTCTGTTATTTTCAAAATGGAAAAAAAAATCAGGCTTTTTGACATTTGGCTCTAATATTGCTACTGTGTTAAAATAACAAAATAATAAATTACTAGGTTAGTGTTCTATAACTCTGTAAACCAAAAAGAATATCTGTGCTGAGCATGAAGTTAAAACCTAAAAGTCTGCTCTTCTGCAGAGCTTCTCAACTTTGCAATGGATTTTCCCCTTCTCCATGTGATGGTATTGGGACCAACAGCATTTCCAATGCCATGTGATGCCTTCTGAAATGAAGTTCCGTTTATGAAGTATTCTTTGGTCTGAATGCTACCATTATGATGGTAGAAGTCTGACTACTGATAATCTCTATTTGTTGCAGAAAATTTAAGTCTACATAGTATCTTCCTTAACAGCTTTCAGTCAAATAGGAAAAGTAATTGAAATTAACATGCTGTACTATTCAATTCAGTTCAATGTCAAAATGCTTTTAAACTTGGAAACATAAAATGTAATTTCCTGTTCTTGTTACCAGTTTAGTTGATTAAATTTGAAAATTACTAAAACTGGAGCAGTAAATTATTTGTTGCAGAGATGTGCAATGATGACTCATACCCAGACAGTGGAAAAATTCCTTCTCTGACAGTCCTCAGTATATAGGCATTAGACTTCTTAGAACATTTCAGCAAATTGCTGTGCTCAGCTTGGGCCAGTAATAGCATGTCACGTGTGAGAACAGTCTGTCAGAGCTTATTTACTTAATAAAAGCAGAAAAAGTCGGATACTAGAACAACACAGAAAAACCCAACAGTAGTAACAGACATCTGGATAAAAAGCTAATTTCATTACTTCTGTCTAGAGATTTGTTGCAGTAAATGCGTGTGGAGATTATTTAATAAAGTACATTTCTATACTTACCATATCCAAATGGTTCCAATATCTTGATGCCTTAGCAAACTGCAGCTGAATGACATCATATAATCCTTTGGAAGGAATAGAGGTGACAGAAGGAGAGCATTAGAAGTAAGAATTGAATTAATATGTGTACAACTAGAAAATTATGGCAATGCTGGAAAACCAAGATGAATTTCATAAGATGAGGATTTAAGCATGTAACAGATACACTTGGTGGATTCATTGAAGGTATGATACATCCTATGGTAAATGAGAGAAATAAAATCTATGTTAGGATGGTCTGTTCATAGGGAGAATTGAGGGGAAGGGAGTGATGAGCTAGTAACACTGTGATTCTCAGACTATGGCAGTTGTCAGTCTATTTTAATATCCTGTTTTTATTGGTTACATTTTGTTCTGTTGTTTTGAGTTTTTTAAAGTTTCTTACAAACTGTGCTGCATAGGTTGGATATCTTTGTAATCTAACCAAGTAGTAAAAGTTTAAAAAAAAACAACAAAGCTTCATGCATTTCATGTCACAACTGAAGGGAGGAGTGGCATGCAGAAATGGGGAAAAGTGGTGAAGGACAGAACTGTGAATATTTAACAGTGGTAACGGTGCCAGATAATATTATTGTCAGATGCCAGCCAGATTCTTCATCACGTAAATTAGATGCATTTCAAGTAATATGGATCATCTGTCTGGCATGTCACGTATTTGGGAGATTTTTACAAGCAACAAGTATTCAAATTCTGCCACTACCTAAGCAATACTACTGTCATTTTCAAGGAAACTGAAAAAAAGCTAAAGCCTGATTTTAATGTACTCTGTGATGGCAAATAATCTGTTTATGGTCTTTTGCTTGTGCAGTAGGGTAGGACATTTAGTCTATAGAAATGGTGTGTTAGATGGGACTTCTTTAGCTCAAGCTGATATTAATTTTATGGTGTGTGGTTGTGTATTACCTTGGGAGAAATACCCAAAAGCAATTTTAACTGCCTCTGCATCACAGTTCTTCCTTATTTCCTTCTTGTTTTGGAGTACAAGTGTAGTAGTTTCATGGCAGGGAGTGTTGGCCAGACTGCTCTTCTCATTTCCTTAGGACAGGAGACCCAACAGTGAAAATAGCTGTGAAGGAGTATCTAACCATCAGTCTCTGCCTTACGTAAATTAGAAACATACTTCTCTAGTGTCCACTGAAGATACTGCTTTGTAACAGATAAACTTACCTCTTCTAGGTTGAACGAAAAAACAGTACCCATCAGACAATATTTGTTTTCAGAAGTGAAGACTAAAATGTTGGTGGTTTCCCCTGTTTGTAAAAAAAGAGTGTGTTCTTTTGAACTTGTCCTGTTTGTTGTTATTAACAGGAATCTACTAATACCTCTTCTTCCCTTTTTTTTTAATTCAGTTGTCAACTCAAATAACAAATTTTCTGTAAGGAATAACTAAATATAAACCAATATTTTATTTCCCAAGTTTACTTAAATATTAACTTTATTCTGTCCTCAGATGTGTGCATACTAGCTTTTGGGCAGGGATTAACTTTTATTGCAGTTGTAGCTAGCCACAACTCCTGAAAGTGAGGGCTTACTGTGTAAGGCATTATGTAAATTCATGGTAGATAATTCCTTTCTCAAATTGCTTAAAGTCTAATTAGATGAACAAATTTAAGGCTTTAGGAAAAATGGATGCAGGTACATATTAACATGGACATATATTCACAGGCTACTTTGNACTTTGTGAATTCGTTAAGGAATACCACAGACCTCAGGCGTTTACGGACTCATTAAGGAAAAAGGCAGAAGTTAGTGGTTTTGACCTGAGATATTAATTGTCAAGAAGCCTTTACTTAGAGGTGTTGTTTCTGGCAGTATTTTTGGTGTTTGCTGTGATAATTCTCTTTCAAATTAACTTATATTAAGATATTGTATTTTAATGGAGCAGTATTTTTTAATTTACTAATGTTACAATAGGAATGTCAGTTTAAATATATTTGTGTCCAGGAAGCATGTATTTGAATTGGATTGTTTTTTCTTAAACAAGAAAAACCAATCTTTCTCTGGGGAAAGGAGGTTTCTGATGTCATAAATACTATATTTCCTTTTCACCACTGCCCAGCTTCTGACTTCCATCAAGAATGTGGACCAGTTAGCCTTTGCAGAGTGTCAGTCCTTATTCTCTTATTTCATTTTTAGTCTCCACATCAGTGAAGCAGGCCCATATGGAACAACCTGCTCTTTCAGAAGCGAGTTCTTCGCAAGCGTCCATACCTGGTCCAAGAGAAGTCAACAAAACCTCAGTGATTGAATTAACTGCACCAGAGGAAAAACTCACTCAAATAGAAAATATACTTGATCTCTGGAGTGGAAGTCTTAAGGTATTTGTATTATATGGACTCCTTAAAAATCATTCACAGATATCATTGTATTGTAGAGTGAGTGCAGGAGAAATTGCAGTGTGAGTGCTTGGAGAATGGTGGTTTTTGTTGTTGTTGCACATAATTGTACATATTGCGCATAAGCATATATAGCATAGAATATATTGTTTCAAAAACTTTGGAACAACTGTCTCCATTAGGGATGTTCAGGTATCATGATTCAATAGTTCATTGTGTCTGGTAGTATTTATAGCTGTAAACAGCCTGTGTAATGAAGGTATCACTGTAAATATTTGTGTCTTCTTAATTGCCAAGTGTTTTAAGATTAAAATAATAGGGAGGAGGGAATAGTTTAAACTAATTGCATTACTGCCATCCTTTTAACTTTTCAGACAAACATTCTGACTGAACTGAAAAACTGGAAACTTAATTTGATTCAACATCACAAGCTTCAAATGAGACAGGAGAAAGAGAAACATGCCGCACATGTGAAACAATTGCAGAATGAGATGGAAAACCTGAAGGAGTTACTTCATACTTATGAAATCTCTATTAGCAGGAAAGATGAGGTAGTAACTCAATTTCATATTTTAACAGTTCCTCTCTGTTTAAAAATATCCACACTAAATTTTTTGGTCCATCTCTTTGAACAAAATATTTTTGAAGCAAGTAGTATAGAGAAGTAAATAGTACTTTCAGACTGTATAGTAGAAAAATAATCATTGTTGCTAATAGGGTTGTCTATACTAACAATGAAAACATATTATATGTGCATAGTTTGCATTGTTTGCTTCTTAAATCTAGAGTCTACTCTTGTTTCTTAGTTATTT
>WEIT01038103.1:10856-30651 GCA_013389985.1 Dryoscopus gambensis
TTTTTTTTTGCGGTAAGATGTTTGCACTCCATGAATCAATATACAGGCCATACTTAAATACTACGGCTTGGACTATGCACTTTATTTTCTCATTTATTTGTCTATACACAACTACCTATGCCATAGTTTTCATATACTACTCAGTGCTTTGAAATTCTGCCAGATATTTCTTANNNNGAAATTCTGCCAGATATTTCTTAAAAAATACGTTAAGAAAGCTGAAAAATAAACACTCTCTGGAGCAAAAGTAAAAAACCCAAACAAACAAAGCAAAAAAACCCAAAACCCAACCAAAAACCCAACAAAAAAAAGAACAAAATATTCAAAGTATTGAAGTGGAATCACTTCTTAGAGGACATAGATGTAATGAGTTGCAGGGAGCAACAGCATTTACTGCAGCTGGTGAATTAGCTAAAGCCAGGCTATACAGAGCAAGACAATATAACTTTCCACGTACACCGATATGATTCAAACAACAGTCTTTTAATTTTTCACAGATACCCTGAAAATTCTCTTGTATCAAAAGCCACTGTCTATGTACTCCTCTATATCCGTTTAGTAATATAACAGATCTACTTACCTATTCTTCCTTTCTCTACAAAGCCATTTAGTGATGTTTAGAAAAATGATGAGAATTTTATTTCTAGAAAAATAACCTTTTTTCTTGTGTTCCCCACAGTTCATACTTTGAGCCAAAACCTACCCTTGCATAACCATGACAGGTAGCAGCACTGGAAGGAATGGCCAGATAACTGACAGCAGAATTTCCCACTCTTAGGTTGTTGTAAAAATGCTTATAAAGCATCAGGGAGAAGGGTGGGAGAGGAAGGACAGAGAATGTTTAAGGGAGTTCCTTGGATGCTGGGCTAGGAGATTGGAGAAAGCATGCACCTGCCATATATCTTACCCATTTCACTAAAATGATATTCAAAATCAGGCAATGCTGATATTCCCAGCATTGAAATAATTGAAATAATAAATAAAAAGAACTTCCAGCTAAACTAATTCTTACCACACTACAGTCTTTATATAATATGCTATTTACAGGGAAATACAAAAAGTATTTCATTCATACAAGTACTACAAAGACTACATGTGATGCAGAACAGCTTTTACACTAGGCAAGGGTATGGAACCTGGAGTCAAAAATAATAGTGAATTTCCCCCCACTTACCAGTGCAACAGGTGTTCAGTGCAAAACAAACTGTGTTCACTCCCTTTGATTTCAAAGCATTTTCCCTAGAAAGCTCTTAACAGAGTCACAGTCATTTTTCTATGCTCTCATCAGCAGCACAACAGCTTAGGTGAAGGAAAAGCAGTGAGCTGGCTGCAGAGTGGGAATGCAGAGAATTGGCAAGTGTAGAAAAAGTGGAGAAGCTACAAAAATTTATTTTCCATCAAAATAACTCTCCACAAGCTGTGTAAACTTTTCTTACTAAAACAAATACTCTAAACCACAAAGATTTTACATTTCCAGTGAAACTCACAGTAACATTTGCCTGTTTTTACTCTCCTGAAGTCTCATCAAAGAGCCAGCAGATTTATGCTTTCCCAGTTACCTGGGTCAGTAAATTCCCTCATATTCCCTGAATGCAATTTGGATTTTTAAATTAAAAGACAGACTGTAGAAATAGATCTGTTGGGCTTTTGAGTAACCTTTGTTTTCTTCAGTAGATTCTCACAGTTTGCTGCCTAACGTGCACACGCACACAAATGCCAATCCACCACCCACCCACTCACATACACACCTCCAACATGTGTGCTCTGTTTACTGACAGTAGAACAAAAATTAGGCTGTGCCCATTGCAATTTTGTGATCTGAACAGAGAAGAATAATTTAAAGTGGTAAGTTCATTATCTTTACCATAACTTTAAAATATAAAATTGGGTTTGCAGGGACAGCATAAGGTATAAGAGTTACACCCTTTATCTCAAGCACTCATCCATATTTACAGTAAGTATAAGCTTTCTGCTACAGAAGAAAAAGTATTTAGATTGAACACTGTTACAGATTTCCTAAGTGAGGCTAGTTCCAGTTGCCAGTAATTCAAAAGCAAATCTGCTGACTTGGCATTAGGACTCTAAAACAGTGTGATCAAACTTATATAGTAAGAAGGTGTCTGCAGAAATAACATTTATAAACTGTATATACAGTACACAGTACCAGTACATAGAAAATAGATTTTGACTCCATGATCCCCTGTGTGTAAGGCAAGACTGAATTCTGTCTTCATACGGAGACCACCAGAGGTACAAGCAACAGAGTGGTGCCTAAATGAATATGCAAATCAAGGTGCATCCAAATTAAAAATCAGAGCAGACAAAAAGTTTTAGATTCTTTTATGTGCTGATCCTGGCTTGCGGAATACATGGGAAGTTATTAAACATCAAATATACCTTTTTTTTTTAAAAAACACTAACAACACCTTGATGGCAACAGATATTGTTCAAGTGGCAGCTACCAAAAACAGCTTGAAAATGTCATAGTACAACATCAGGAACTCTTCAGTTGTACTACACTAATTCATATAGCACTAACCAAAAAAATAAGTATATGAATATTCTATTTCATGCTATTGCTATGCAAGCAACAGCAATACAAATCAGCATACAGAAGGATACCATATGTTCTGCAAAGAAGAACCCAAGATATTTTCAAGGGGCATTGTTACAAGACTTCAAAGAAACACAAGACTGCCAGAGGAAAAAGTTACTGACGGATGTAAACATCCCTGTTCCACTCTCCTGCATCGTTACGTTTTTTCAATATCACTTCCCCATCCTTGTCACAATATTGGTCCCTTGATTTATGACGACTGCGCTGTTTGTTGCATTCATTGTGGTCCTGCTCGCGGTCCCTCTCCTTTGAGCGATGCCGGGATTCTCTGTGTCTGTGATCACTGATCCCATGGGACTCGTCTCTGTGATTATGATCCCTGTGAGAATCATAGTGGTCTCCATGCTCATGTGAGTAGTCCTCCTTTGGCTCTACGTAAGCTGAATCTCTGCTGTCTTGTGTTTCTGAGTCAAAAGTTTCTTGCCTGTGAAGGCCTCTGCCACCACTGCGATGGTTGTGGTGTTGGCTGGAGGAAGAGCGGTGCTGGGATTTCTTGATGGGTTCCACCCGTGCTTCCTCTTCAGTGTGGGAACCGCTGCGCTCAGGGACCGAATGGTCATTCCTCTGGTCTCCTTGAGATCCCTGCTACCAGAACCAGCAGTAAGGTCATGAGGTACACATTGAGAAACTTCCCCAATATCAAATTCAACTAGAAAGCACGATGAAACCAATAACATTTTAAGTACAAAACAATCCACTTTGAATCTAAACTAGGAAAAAAACCATTAGTATTTAACTTTTACTGAAAATTCAGTATTATAATACAAACAATTCCTTTTACTCTCATCAGAATGTAGGGTGGCACTTGGGTGGCACTTTCTCATTTCTTGTGATGTTTCTGACTACTCCAGTTAGCAGTAATTGCCACCACTCTCCAGAGAAAGAGAGAGCATGCAGAAACAGGACACACTGTACAAAAATTGAAGAGGAGATACCATGCCAGGAGAGGGCAGATATCAGCTGAGAGTTTACAGATGCGTGTCTGGAAACAACTGCTATGAGAAAGTGATTTTAGAGGGCTGAAGAGGTGGATCCCAGCAAAGAACCAAAGTACAAAACCTTGGCTCTTTTAGAATAACTTTTTTTAAAGGAAAAAAAATGCAGTTGAATCTGGTATGAATAAAGTTTGTATTATGATACTAATAGTATCACTGACCTTCTGTTTTCTCAGCAATAATTTCATTTCTTCTTGGTAATGAAAAATTAAATATTGACCTCATAATTTTAAGAGCTCGAGAATAGAGCTCATTGCCAAGAAAAGCAGGAGGAGAGTGATATTATCACATACAAAATTTCCTAACACACCACTGCTATTAAAAGACCGAAATAAAAATTACCAGGTAATAAACCTACTCTTCACCCGCATAAATGCTTTGAAATCACTGCAAAATGAACAAGTGGCATTATTTAACTCATTTGGGGGTTTCATTACATTAACCTGCTTTCTTGCCAAACTGCAGCCAAGAACTTCTCATGCTTAATTGTAAAAATTTAAATAGTTAATATTGAAATTGAATTATACTTCTCACGTGAGGTGAAGAATGTCAAGACAAAATCATCTCTGCTGCCACAAAATTACTGTAGATTTTACCAGAGTTATATAGGCATTTGTTTGTGAGACTGCTCTGAATTTACCAAAGTTAGTCTTAAGTTTGCCCCTCTATGTTCAGAGTTGTCTAAAAATAAGGATTGCCTCCAGGGCAGCTCACGGATGTATCTTTCTTTCTGTCTTTCTATTTTGTGGAAAAGAGCTAGGGGAAGGAGGAAATTTTGTCCTTCAGCCACAGATCCTTGCAGGTGGGCTTCCTAGCAACCCAAAAAGTAAAATTACAGGAAATTGTAATGGAAAATAATCTGTATTTAATCAGAAAATCATAAAAAGTAGCGTATTTCAAATCAGCAATTTGGTAAATTTGACAAATATTAATTTTCTAAGACAACATTTTGTTATATAAACTTCTGAGAGACTAGCGGGGTTGCTCCATGTGTTCCTAATTTGAAAAAAACGGTATAGATGGGAACAAGATAACAGGAATAATGGTCAAATTTCTTGTTTGTTCTTGTTTTTGTGATTCTCAAGATGATTCTGATTTGCCAGAAAGGAGTATATTAACTGTAAACATCAATAGATCTGCTCAAGGCAAAATGAAATGACTCAACAGAGGTGAATTGTAAATGAAATCAAGTGCAAAGCAAAAGAGTCCAAAGCAACGCCTGCTTCGGATGTGTAAACACAGCTTTTATCAGTTCATCACCATGATTTGTTTTAAGGCACATAAAAATTGTATTTTATATATATAAATATATATATAATTCTATAATTCTCACGTGGTCAAATGCCACATATGCATGTATGTATATATAATCATGACTAATAAAATCTGTCATTGCTGTGGTTTGAGAACAAATGCAAAATTTGAACCTGCTTTGAACACAGTGCTACTTTTACAAGCTCAGGTGCATCTTCTCTGCTATGACGAGCACATGTGAAGGAGCACAATGAATAAATTTAGAACCAATACTTTCAATTTCAGAATATTGTAAGGGCTGTTGGGATTTAAGGGCAAATTCATTGACAGTAACTTTCCTTAAATATTACAGAGATACTGAACAGCTAATGTCTGAATCTGGATTATATTTTGAATTTTAAATTTATGAATCCAGCTTTTTGATTCATAACCAAATTCGGGCTCTGATTTGGAACAGATTCTGCAGTGCAGGAATTTTATGGCCCAATCTCATACAGTTTTTTTGTCTAAAATAGAGAAAGTTTGAGATAATCCTGTTTCAGTACTCAGTTGATACTTTCAAAGAAGTAGGGGTTCTTGCAAAGAAGTTTAAACAGTGTTGAAAGAGGAGAGAGAAGCCTTTGTCCTCTGAGTGAATTTGCCTTGCTCCCTATTTCCAGTGGTCCCTGATCACCCACACCGTATGTGTGTGAGGTGGCTCCAGTCCTGTTGGACTATTTCCATACAAGTTTGTTCCAAAGCTCTCCCTCAGACAGACAGGTGGTGTAAGGTCTTTGCCGATTCATTTCAAACCGTCCCAGGAGGCCTCACGTCTTTAAGGACCTCGTGCCATGCAACGCACACAGGCAGCATCATGCTGTAAAAATGCCACTCTGGCAGCTGGCAACACAAATCCCTTCTTACAATGTACTCTGGGGGCTAAATAACCACAAACCCCAAATATGTTTCATGGCAAAGGGGCACTGTATTGGCCCCAAGCGAGTACGACTCCAATGCTCTGCAGTGCGGATGGGCTCCCCCAGGCCAAACAGCTGGTGGCTTGGCTTCTCCCTGCAGAGCAGTCCAGAAAAACAGCACAGGCATGGACTTTAAATTCTCTAAATAGAGGGTCTTAACACTGTTGAAAGAATGGGTTCAGCCACCATGATTAAAAAACAGATCCACTCTGTGCCAAGGCAGTGACAGGCTCAGGTTTGAGATGTCAGCTGAAGATGTATCGTAGGGAAATGAAACCAAAGGAAAGTAAAAGTTTTATGTTCCATAAGAGACCCTCACTGATTCACACTTCTGTATTAGTAGACCTACAAACAAACTGTGAAACTGAAAATACACTCTCATTTTTAGTCCTTAAAATAAAAATTTGTTAGTTTGTAAGGAGACAGCACAGCATTCAGAAAGTGTTATTAAAACTGCATAGTTCCTCCAGAGAATGTGGTTAATACAATGAGTATGTGAGCTATAAATCCACACCCAAAAAGCACAAAAAAACTTGAGTAAAATAATTTAAAAGTTTACAAAGCAAAGAAAGTTTATCTAGCAAGGTTGCACACAACAATACTGAATTTCATACTCAGAAATTCTTCCAGCTCACAATTTTTTCAAGGTGTTTCAGCTCTGAGAACAGAAAAAAAGGCAGAAATGAGCTATAGCTTACAGTCTCTTTTCCTGCAGCTGTGTCTGAAAGCAAGAGAAGGAGATACCCTTCAAGATGGCTAAAGAAATTACTCTTGTTAAAGAACAAACCTGTCAAGTCTGTGGTTTTCTAATGAGAACTAAATTACTGAACACAAAAACATTGTTTTGCAAAACAATAAAAAAAAGAGCACAACTTTTTTTGCATTTTGATTTGGGTGCAGATCCATTTTTTTCCCTTTGATTTTCTAAAAGGAGGTGTTTTTCTTAGCCAAAGTTATGAATTTTAATTTGCATATGTATATAACTTATGAGCATATATGGAACTTAGGTAGAAATTTAGATGTAGTGAGCCATTATTTGATCTGGGACAGACGTATTTTAACCCCCTCTGTGATCTTCTCAGCCTCAGGGTGTCACACACTACTTACAATGAAGTATCATCTTTAAACACTTCATTTCATATCATGTAACACATATCCAAAGGAAAGCATCTCCTTATGCTGAACACCTCAATAAAATTATATAACAAAAAAGTCGAAGGAGAATAGAGGGGACATAATATGCCCATACCAACAGGCACATCAGTGCAGAGGCAGGAATAAAGCCTGCTTTTCCCAGCTCACTGGAGAGTGCCCTCACTGTTCGGAACACAGAGCCTCTCAAGGTCTTTCTGCACAACGTGCAGTGCAGTGGGACTTGGATTTGGTGTAAGAGTTTGGCTTGAAGGAAGTCTGTTCTTTTCACAACAATGGCCAATGAATAAAAGAGCAAAGGAAACACTGGAAGGGCCACTTTGACCTTGAATCTTCACTAATACAGTCAGTCATTCTCAACCTCTACAACTCCCATAGCCTGTGGGAAGACTGGAACAGATTTCCGTCTAACATTTGTGGATCAGCCCTGTACATAACCCAGTTTGTCATGCAGGGCCTCTGGGGCTGCGATTTGCCTATTAGCAATAGTGTGCCCATCAGTCAGAAAGTTACCAGAGGCTGGAATGTGCATAGTCTTAGTCTAGTTTTATTTCTCTGATTGGTTTACTTATGGCCAGCTATAAAAACGCTTGTGGCTGGTGCACATATTACTGGCACAGCGGTGTCCTGGGCACAATAAAACCTGAAGTATTCCACTTCACATCAACATATGTTTTCAGTCAGGCCAGCTTAGTCCTTGGAATCAAAACCAGCCCCCTAGTCAATACACAAACACATGCTACTATGAACACAATAGCATTAACAGTAAGATGCTTGTATTTGCCTTTTATATGGAAAATGGATGAATGTCTACTGAAAAAGCTTTTACTCTATCAACAGCAGTAAAACATATTCAGTGTATTCTAGTATCAGCCTAACACTGTGCTTTGGAAGGAGAAGTTGACAGAAGAGAAAGAAGAAATGGCGTAAAAAACTGTACCTGTAAATTAATATTTGGACCTGGGCTAATAGGAAGAGTGGCTGTTGCAAGTGTGCGAGTGAGAAGCTGGTTAGGAGGATTGCTGCTAGGTGGATGTGTGGCCTTCCAGTAGGCTTCCAGATAGTCAGCAAGGTGCTCACAAGCATCTTCAAGTTGGTTCTCATCAAGAATTACATCAAACATTTCCTGATAAAGGAAAGATTTTAGTGAGAATAATGACCAGGTGAAGGGAGATCAGCTAGAGACATTGATCACGCTTTCCATTAATCAAAAATGAATCACATTTTTAGTACTTGTATTAAGATATTTTATGGGGTTTTTTGTGTGTTTGTTTTTCTGAATGCAATTGATCCAAAAGACCGTAATCATAGCTTGCACGAATGCTACACTTGCTAAAGCAAGGCCTTGTGACTTCCACGCAGTAATGCACCAACAGTCAAAGAAGACAGGAAGAAGCAGCTTGAACAAATCTTAAATATACAGAAAGAAGGGATAAATATTGAAGAATTAATTATTGAAAAAAATGGAATGGCAAGAAAGGGATTCAATGCCCCTGTCTAGAGTAACTAAGAGAAAAATAAGGCAAACTAAGACCAATAACTTACAACAGTTAGAATACAGATCATTCAGTTTCCAAGTGTCATACAAATATTAGGTAAGAGATTAGTCACACAGTCTAATTTTAGACTTCCAAAGTTAGGAGGTGAGTTTCATCTATTTCCTCCCTGGTCAGGGAGCAGAAGGCAGCTTTGAGGGCCTATGCAGGTCTCCAGCATTCGTCACTGACTTCTTAGGGACCTGAGCATCCCTTAACTGAGATGCTTGAACTTAAATGATAAGGACATTCCCTTCACTCAGCTCTGTAACTACGGCAAATTATATCTGCCACTGAACTGTACTCTCGTCTTCTGGTTTCTTACCCATACTCTTGGCAGCTGAGTATGCAGGTAGCAATGCATGCCAGGTTTAAAACACAGTTGGGGTCTCATCACCTCCACTTTATAGGTGGAAATTGAGAGAATTTGCTTCAGTGCACATCTGAAGAAGAACTACAGAGCTTTCAGCTATGCAGTACCACCCAGCTCTTTGCCAAAACCCTGACCAAGAACATCAACAGTGGTGGGCTGTGGTGACAGATGCCCCAGAGGAGCTACTCAAACCACTGGCCTTACCCTAAACTACCAGAGATAAAGCACGGTCACTAAGATGGTTCATTTTTAGACCAATAACTCCCTAAAAATTATCAAGTAAAACCAATGTTCAGTTTATGAAGCACTGACTGCATCAGCACACATCCTAATAACTGATTGTGACTGGGATTCTTTTTCCCCTGCACCCTTGTGCAGAGACCCGAGACCTCAGGAGCTGTTCTGCAAAAGGCAGTAGTGAAATATGGCCAGAAGAGGGCAAACATTCCCGAAAATTATGTAATTAATTATGTAATTAACCTCTTGAAAAGAAAGGCACCTTTATTTGGCAAGACATAAATTAACAGTAACTCACGGGAGGACACTGTGCCAGTTTATCAGCTGCCACCATCTGAACATTAAGGTGTTTGGCCTGAGATTTCCCTCGGGATTTTATCAACCTCTGTAAAACCTGTGAAAAATAAGACATTAAAAAAAGTGAGCAGGCTCAGACTTAATATATATATATAACCACTTAAAATGTTCACATTTGAAACTGCTCACATGAGCAGAGCAAATTCTTCATTTGCTGGCTTCAAGAACATTTCCCATGTTCCCTCACCCAGAATGAGCTAATTTTCATTTACATCCAAATATCTCCTTTCCTTTACAAGCACTAAAACGTTCCCCTCCTGCCTTTTTTATGCTGCTTCTGGTTTCGTTTTTCTAAGTTGAATTTTTTAAATTCATCTCCTGAGTTCTCTTCCCACAAATTCATTCTTCTCTTTTAAATGCCTCTTTGCAAGGTCTGTGCACGTTTTATTTTACACACAATAAAAGAGTATATTATCAGATGTTAAAGTTCAGCAATCAGTCTGACACTCATTCTGTGAAAATCATTCTTTCATTTCTGTATTATTTTGATTTAGCAAACCATGACCACTACTACTATTTACTTGATTGATAGTAAAAGTGCAATCCTAATTAAAAAACCCATTGAGCTACAGCCTCTTTTCCAAAATGGGTTTTGGTAACACTGGAGCTCAGATACTTTTTTGATTATTAATACTTCACTGTCCAAAGGGAAGCAATAACAATATATAGCTCTGAACCTAAATGAGGACATGTGATTATCTGCATTTAAGGCCCCAAAAAAAAGACTTAAAGAACATAAAGGTATCTAAAATATTTACCTTAGGAGAAGAAATCTTTACGTATACTATAATAGGAGCCAGAGAGGTTTTGCTCAGTTGAGCTGGGTGATTAATGGTATCAGCATCAAGCACTACCAACTGCAGTGTCCTGGCTAATTCAAAAATCCGTTCAATTTCACTTTGAACTTCAGCTGCAGAGAAGTAGAAAATTAGAGTTATGAAAATATTAAGAGATGATAAGTTTTAAGAAACATAACAGTGTAGTAGACTGGTGTGTAGCTCATCCTCTGGTTGCAGAAGTTGTTATCTATGCACATCCCTGGCACACTAGGATAATGAATACAGCGTTAATGAGAGCATTTCACCCCAGCTTTGCTGCCCTTGCAGGCACTGCCTGCCTCTCTCGCCTCACCAACTCCTGCTATTCCAAGCTGGAGAGATACTGGTAACACCTTCTTACATGACCCCAGCCCAGACCAAGTAAAAGGGGTATGAATTCTTGCTGCATCAAATGGTAACCGTACCATGCCACAAATCTGCTACATGTAAGTAATGCCAGCTCAGACTTGAATCTTACCCAGTAACCAGTTTGCTCAAACTGGAGTGCCTGAGAGGCATTAGGAAGTACTGATTACTATATTAGCAGAAACTACTGTTCTCCCATTTAGTTCAACTTATCAAGGCTCAGGAAAACAAGTTTTCTTCTACTGGCCTCAGTATGGTGCCATGTGAAAAATTTGATTATTACGTGTAAAACACTTTTATAAGAGAAAATAACTGAATAATACAAATAATGCTATTGTATCCTCCTCAGGATACCAGGAGTTGTGGAAAGGTGATTTTCCCAGACAAAAATAATCTTTTTTTCTGGTAGTCATCCTCCCAGCTCCTCAGCACCCTGTCTGACTGGCAGTACTTTCCAGGGCAAACCTCTCCAAAACAGATGGGTTGCATCCGCTTTCACAAGTGGTGTAGAAACTGTCTTCATTCCCCAATGAAACAAAACTACATCTTATAATAGCAAAATCATCTTTGAAATGAAATAACATTTTCCTGCTTAAATCTTGCTATTGGCTGATCTCACAGAAGAATTGGAGAAGCTGGGTGATTTTTGCAAGTCTATAAAGAAAGTCATTGGGCCAGACAAGAGTAATTCATACAGGTTTCCCTTTAAAGGTTGTGCACACTTCATGAACCAAAACCAGATTTGATATCTAGCCCATTCAAAGAAAACATTAGAAGACAACCAACAGAGACTTAAAGGTCAAGAAGAGGTACCAAAAATTTAATAGTTTCTTGAAATCACATTATGGCCCTTTTATCTATTTTGTTGGCAGAAGTTTTACTTTTGTTTGAAAACACAACCTATATGACCTGGATAGAGTGAGAGTTTTCTATACCAAATGGTCTCTTTCAAGAGATATTAAGAGATTGATTTTTGCTACCTTAGAATAGCAACTGAATAAATCAGGTACTATAAAAAGGTTGCGAAATTTCCAAGAGAGAGCAAGGCATCTCAGCTAGTATTATGGTTCCAAATCAATAGGCAATTGCTATAGTCATTTTATAAATGAAATAACATCTAAATGGTCATCAGAAAATCTATGTATGATATCCTTTATTGAAGAAGGTTGACATTGCTTTGGATCTATTAGAGATCACTTCCAACTGTTTCTGGTTATCTGCAGTTTTGGGTGACCACACGCAATCAGTCTTTTACAGCAGCGAATGTTGTGAGATGTGCTGTGCACGGTGTAGTATGGAAAGCATCGATGCATGCTTTCCTGCTGGTCAATAAAAGCACTGCGGTCCCACTGCTGTCTGAATTAGGACCACATCTTTTAAGAGAGAACTTCTGATGGTTCTTTGCACATTCACAATTACATTTTCTACAACTTCGTTGCATAGAGATACCTCTGAAATCATTGAATACCACTGTCTTAAGAGTTTTAGTAGAAGACAGTCAATAATCTATCCCTAATTTAAGTTCAAATGACAACTAGAATAAACATGTAAGAGATAATTTGTTACGCTGTTCTGATGATGAGTTTGGATTGCTTTCCTGCAATTTCAAACCAAGCTCAACACTTTAGTCAGTATAACAATACTAGCGAATGTATAATTTTAAGACCATTCCAGACTGCAAAAAAACTCTTGTTCAAGACAATTTATAAGCAGCAAAATCTGTCTCTACGCCATTGAATCATAATTTTGTCTGGGGAAGCAGTATTTGCTACACTGCCGGAAGCACTTTTCTGCCAGCAGAGAACACATCTCTGTGGACTAGATTTCCTCCTATACTTTTTGAAACACCACTGCCAGGGCAGAGTATGCCTCAGGGTATGTTCTATTGTGAAACACACTGGGGGCAATAACTGCAGGTAACTATAGTCCTATGAACCCATAGTTTCCGCTTGAGTCTGAAGATGGAGAGGTATCTTTTTCTTCAATTAAAATGTATTTCGGTACTTGTTTATCGTAACTTGGGTATAGGAGGAAAGTGCAAGGAATTACACTTCATGACTGGTGAACTAATATATGTGCCTCTACCTCTTTAGTCAAGGATGGGAAAAATGCCACAGGGATAGCTGAAGAGGTCCTGATCTCCCGTTCCTTAGAGTACTTCTTCAGCTTCTGGAGAGAACTTTCATTCTGCTTGAAATCTTCCTTGAATTCTAACTTTACATCTAAGATTTTTGTAATTACTTACATAATAGTAGCTTCTCTTTTTAGATGACAAAGGCTTTACCCACTGCTACTGCTTTGGTTTTCATTTTTCTTTCGCAATATCTCTCAAACCCCAAATCCTCTACCTGTAAAAATTCCTTCACAACAAGACACTCAACACAAATTCTCTCTCAGACTTTTGCCCAAAGTAAGCAAAGAACTCAAAAAGTCATGTGGGGATAGTAACACAAATATCACTGGTAGTTAAAATAGGGAGCTGAGAACAGTGACAGTAGGGTATCTTCAAAGCAGCACAGTAATAGCTTTGCAATCTTCCCACCCCCATGAATACCATCTATTTATAATAATGTCCCCTCTTATGTACTGGAGAGGTATAAGAGTGAAGTTATAACATTAAACTCCAATAAATTATATTTGCCAATCATCATCAGAGGCATAAAAATAATTAGAACTTCTGTGACAATCATCATGAAATGCTGACAGCCTCGCTACGAAACTCAAACCCAGAAATCAGCTACCAAATTTTAAAGTGACCCTTACAATCTATTTCATATGGTCTCCTGGGTAACCAGAAAGTGAACATATTTTAAATGAAAGGAGCACTCAACTATTTATTCCATACAGTAAGGAGTCAGCTCTAAAAAACAGTAAGCACACATCTCCCAGACAACTTTAAATACAGCACATTTAAACTTACTTCCGAATATTAATTCCCGGTATCACTACTGCACCTTGAACAGAAATTCAGTGCAACAAGAGCACAAGTAAATGGGTTATCCCATTATGGGGGCAGACAAATATTCTTTACACCAGTTGGACCTTACAAGTGAATTCCAAGAAAAAATTTTTCCCAGTTCACTACAATATACTCACCAAAATACCGGCAAAGATACACCACCACATCATTTTATCTCTGTCAATTCACTAATAACATGATGAACTATGGTGGAATTCAGGGTCACTTATATAATGCCATGGTAAAAGAACATTCTCTATGCTACGCTGTGGAGAGACACAACCTTCCTGCAAACCTGGGCTGCACCCACAGCAGCCAGGAGTCACCATGACACACAGCTTGACAGAGCAGTGGCTACATCAGCAATTTGTTTCAGCAAGACCCTGATGAGATAGCAGTTCCATGACATGGATGAGATGCAAAATGGATATCCATCTGGCCTGCAAAGGCCCAAGTGAAGCACAAAATACTGCTTAGATGCAGCAAAGAGATTTTGATCTTCAGAAGGAGCAGTGAAGTTCCAATGCTCTCAACTGAGCACAGTATGACTTTTATATACTATTAAATTTGACCTTGTCTCCTGTCTATTGTATCAGTGGCTCAGTTTTTTTCAAAGAAACAGATATGTAAATGATGATTTCAACTGCAACAGGCACAGAGACGAAGCTTTCCAGTTTTTTTAAAAAGGTCTCCTGATATTACAGACGTATGGAATGAAAAGAACACACCCATGTCAATGTATACAATACAAAATGATTAGCAACACCTTACACAAATGGCTTTGAAATAATTTTATAAATTAAGGAGAACAGCCATCAGTAGCCGTGATTTTTTTATGCTAATTCTTTTACACAAACACAGTTACTGAAAAATAATTAATCACTAAATTCTATGAATGTAATTAATGAGAAGTTTAGGACAACCTCATGATTTCCATAACAAAGGTGAAAGAAAAAAATGTGCTTTTTATTCCTGTGCCTTAAAACCATGTAGAATGTCTTGCACCAAAAAAAACCTGCTAGAAATGAGTAAAGGTCATATCTGAAATCCAAGAAAATTTAAAAAGAAAAAAAAGGAAGACATAATTTTTGAGCTGTGCCCGCACAAACCTCTATTAAGAACAAAATCATGAGCTTGACTGACAGAACTAAAATTTTAAATTTTAATTTGTGAGCGTGTGTGTGTATATACATGCTTACATTAAGTGAAAAATCAGCAGTGTCTCCATGGGGTACTGCTGTAAGCAGAATGCAGGCACCCAGCCACAGCAGGCTGCACCAGGGATCTGTGCTCACTGGAAACAAAGCAAAGAGGCTGAGATGTTACTGAGCTGATCCAATAAGCTACATGGGCTTTGAGCACAGCAGAGCAAGTTAAGAAGGCACCCCCACAGGTATGTAAGTGTTTGGCCTCTTTGTTCTCATCTTCCTCTTTCCTCCCCTCAAGCAGCAATGCTGCTCTGGGCAGGCAGGGAGCTAACAGGGCTCGTGCTGGGCAGGGGACGGCAGGCTCCACTCCTTCCCCAGCCAGGGAGATTCAGTCCCACTCTGATTCAGCCTCCAGGCAGGACTGCATGTCCCACCTCACATCATGGGGTATCCCAGTGCTGGGGAGTAGAATGCTTTGTGCCTCTGCGCAGGCATATCCAGCTAAGAAGGAAAAAATCTTGAAGAACATAAGGAAGAGAGAATAAATGCTTTAGCTTAGTCCTCAGGCAACTGGTCAAAAGATGCCTGGACTACAGGTATTTAATCAGATGTCTAACCTAAATTTAGTTTTTGAATATACTTAGACTTTCCTGGTCTCCACCAAATACCTTAGCCACTAGCTTGTTACGTAAAAAGAGGAGGGTGGGAGTGGGAGGATGACAATATTTTCCAGGAAAAGTGGCTACATGTGTTACTCATGCCTAACAGATGGGGCTCCTGCGAGGGATACGGCAGAAAGGAGAGAAGCATGTCTGCTGCTCTGCCTGGAGCTCCTGTCTGGGCTCTGCTGAAGGGGAGCTGTGGGGTGAGGTGCTGCAGGAAAACAGGATTTTCCTCCTCCTGCCTGCTGAGGCTCAGTTTAGGCAGAATTCAGATGGCTTTTAATGCGCAAACACGTCCAAGTGATATTGACAGAAATAATGTCATGTTTGGAAACCTTAGCATAACCAAGATCTATTTATAATGGACTAACATCTTCTGAAATTCAGCACTGTAATTATGTGAAAATATAAAACAGATAGTGTCATTTAAAAATACTAAATAGCACATAAAAACGTCTACTTCCTGCCTCATTTCTCTGGGCTAGCAAAACAATAGCATTCACGGAATGATGCTTCTTATGCCAAGTTTAAACTGAAGTAAATTTTAATGGCCTATGAATGGAAAAGATTGAAATCAGCAGATTGCAGCAGAAACACAAGTGGCTGAGCACTGCAGAAGGGTGCACTGAAATGACTGTGCCAGGAAGAACCACAGCAGCTCCAGAAGGTGCCATGCAGCCGCATAGCGCTGCTCCTATCATTAAGCTCCCCTACTCTCTGTTAAGGAAAAACTGGGATAGGAAAACCGGGAAAAGAAGCAGTCTAACATTTATTTTGTCCAGGGGGCCAAGCCAGTGTCCCTGCATAGTTCAGAATGGATATCATGTTAGGCTAACATGATATGGATATCATGTCAGGCTGGCAGTAACTTGGGTATTTCTGCACCACGCCTCATTACTCAGTGCGGTGCTGTAGGTTTTTACAGATCTTGTCCATACATAGGCACTAAGTAAAGTGTTCCCTAGGTCTGTTGATTTTTTCAGAGCAAACATAAATAAAACTGTTCAGCTTTTCTCACAGACAGGATGTGGAACTACTCCATCACTGGCTATTCAACCCCTCCTGCTGATGGTGTGCCACTCACAAAACATGTGCGTGTTCACTGAGTGGGAGAGATACTGACTCTGCAGCCTGATGCTCAGAGTGGGAGGCAAAACACATGGATTCCAGTTCCTTCTCCAGGGAAAGTTTAATTATTATGCAAAGTGCGTAAGACTCAGCAGGACCAACCAACAACCATCCTAAAGGTGATCACAGCTCTGTCATGGCGATGGGAATGATGAGTCCATGCCTCTCTTAGCAGAGAAGAGAACCAAACCCAGACTTCTCTGCATTCTGGTTAAACAAGGCAGACCTTTAGTCTTGAATAAAATAGGGACACAAACACCAACTTTTAGTAAGTTCCACCAGCCCAGGAGAAAGAAAAAAACCTGGATCAATTCAGCCTACAGTGTGAATAGTTTTAAGAGAAGCAAACTGTACTCTTAAACAAACAGCTAACTAGCTAAAAACATTTTATTCCCCTATCCAAGTATCCTGTCTATTACACAGATAGCCATAACCTTAAAAATTGTTCTAACACATTGCTTTGTTTCTAGCACGTTTTGTTTCAATGTAATTATCAATCACACATATTTCTGTGCAGTGTCATGAGAAAATATAAGGAGAGGTTGCTAATTTACAGAAATCAATTTACAGGATCTCTAATTTACAGAAATCAATTTTTTTCCCCCATATACCCTTTGAAAACACTAAAGAAATTTCATTTAAATGCTTTGCGTATACTGTATCAAAACCTTATTTGCAAGTTAGAATATTGGAAAGTTAGTACCAAACTTCTAATACAGAACTACCTCAAGAATTCATTAGGAAAACTCTGACCCTAGATGTTAAGAAAATCAAGGCTGGCCCAGCAGGATAAAAGAGCATTTTGTGACATGTGAGACTGATAAATTATAACAAGTTCATGAACTTCATGCTACTCTTTCCCCATTTGTGGGCAAAAAGAAGTATAGCTACATCCTCATGAAAAACCAAAAGCTCTTAGCTGCTATTTTACTCCATTCTCCTTCAAGACAGGTTCAAGCTCACCAGGTAAACACATTTAACACCTGAGAATGAGTGTTACGGACATCTGTCACAGCTATCTTGAAGATAAAATTATAAAGGGACAATAAGGATTTTCCATAACACATTGAACACCTCTTTTATTTTCTTTGAACTATATTAGATCTCTGAGACTTTGGGAGGGAAATACCTTCTTGCTTAAGTCCAAATTTTACATTCCTGTTCCATGGCCTCTGTAATGAAGGATTTTTATGAGACCTAGCTAGCACTCTTTTAAATTTATCTTTGATTTATAGCTGACAAAGCCTTTACTTGAAACTCATCATATACCACAACTGTCATTAAATTACCAGACATGGAGAATACATAGTAACATCATATATGTATATAATATACAGTATGTGTGTGTGTGTATATATATGTATATATATATATATCTATATATCTATATAAAACAAATAAATTGTTACCATAGTTTCAAGCATTCAACTGGCTTCTCACACAAATATCAAGGGAAAAAATATCACAAGGCTGAAATTTGCACAGGTAATCCACTACTATTTCTTTGAGCATTTATGTTTCATTTTCAGAAGACAAAACTTTGGAGTATCAACCTCATGATGTGAATGGAACCTCTATACACTTTTTAGAGACAGTCTCCCAAAGGTAGGTGCTTAATTGCACATGCAAACTGGGTGCACGTAATGCCTGACAGGTTACTGCATATGCACATGGAAAGCAAATAAACAGATTCCCAGGCATGTGATAGCAATCGATTTACCACAAACACAATGACACATTTTACATCCACGGTCACACGTCTGTGTTAGATCACGCAGCTTAGGTGCACACATCTCAGAAATACACACTGGAATACCTAATCTGTAGCGTTTACTTGTCAACGTCAACTTTATTTTTAGAATTACTTGAAAATAGGTAAGGAAAACCTGCAAGGTTTTCTAAAAGAAAGACTTAGCAACACGGTACAGGATCGGCTTTTGTCTGTCAGCGAGCCAGATGCGAGAAACACACGGTGGTTCTGTGAGGTACAATAAAGCACTGAACACAAAACAGCAGGAAAAGTAATTTGCAAGCTTGTATACATACCTAAAACATCTGGAAAGGGAGAGCATTAATGAAGCAAAGAATGGAAAAAGCCAACACAATCAGGTTTTGTACAAAGCATACAGCATGAGGTAAGGTTATAACAAGTGTAACATACACAGAAAAAGGTTTGGGTTCTTTTGACAAAGAAATGTAGCAAAAGCACAAAGCTGGTTCAGCAGTTTCTGCAAATGGCATGCATCTACATAAAAACTAAGCCAATTTGGGCTGATTTTCAGGTGAATTAGATTTAACCATGTACTGTACCTTCTTGGAGAAAAAAATCTGTTCAAAATTACAGATTTCTTCTAGGTTTTTAAAGAAATTAATCATTTGTCCTTTCCTTAAATTTAGTTCTAACATCTCGCATGTTAAAACATGTAATAATATTGACAAGCAAACATTTCTATTTACATCAAACCAAGCTTAATTAGAGAGGTATAAGACTGTATTATCCACCTAAATCTTTATGAGACAGACACTATTTTAAAAAAGTTCTCCAGAACATTAATTTTATACTAGATATTCAGTGGCAGCATTGGTTTCCAATGAGTCAAATCCCAAGTCTATTTTTAACTGATTCCATTACAAAAGCAAACTGTCAGTCGATAGGTGTGTGTAGCATTAAAAGCTGATTGAGACTCCCTTATAATCCTGTAAATCCAGTTCCTCGTGGCAATTCCTATTCCTGATTATCACATTGTTGGTGTATGTCTCTTTGAAATTAACACTGGGTTATCAATTAAATCATTCCAAAGAATGGTGCTCACTTCACTGTTTTCTGTGCTATGCACAAGATTGCAGACCTGTATTGGGTGATAAGGTAAGAGTTCTCAAAAAGAGGTACATTTATTTCCCAGGTAAAAGTATTTGATATTAATGTATCAAACACAGTACCTTTGTACTACCTTAAGTAATTGATGGAACACTTATTAAAATAATAGTTAAAAACCAACAATATATTTTCAGAAGTCTAAGAAATAGCCTTCTCTGCTGCCGTTACAACTGCTGTGCACAAATGTGATCAGAAGTGAGGGACAGATCAGTGGCCTGGCTGCATGAGGTACAACTGCACAAAGAAATAGCTTCCCATGGAATCTGGAAGGAGGGAGGGATTAGGATTAACATAAAGCAGTTCTGGGGAGCTATATTTGCTCTATATATATTATATTATATAGCAAATATATATATATAG
>WEIT01038105.1:0-10690 GCA_013389985.1 Dryoscopus gambensis
ATGACTTGGCCCTTTGGTAGGAATTATGGTGGGTGTACGCATCGTGTCACTAGGATAGTATCCCCATCCTGACCCACTGTCACGAGTTCAGGTGAGACTTCTATCCCTGTAGGTGTTTCCTGAGTGTCCCCAGTAACAAAAAGGTGTGTTAGGTTTGGTAGTTTGTCCATGTTTTGAAGTGAGATTGGTATCACTGTCTAGTTGTCACTGTCGAAATGATGTGCAATGTCAGAGGTTACCTTTAACTTTAGTCCAGGAGTCCATGGTGTTTTTGCAGTTCGATTTGTGTCTGGGCACGGAACTGAAACGCACTGATCATCTAGTTTCCCTGTGGCTGACCTGGAGAAACAGGCTTGGAAGAGTCTTTAGAAACAGGTAGAATTGTCCTGCAATATTTAGCAATATGTCCCTTTTCCCCACAGTGATGACATATGGGGATACATTGAGATTTTATTTCCCCTGTAGGAATTACCTCCTCCCCCACCACCTCCCCCACCATTCCCACACTTTTTGAAAAAGGAACAGTTGTATTCAGCTGGACTTTCCGTGTGCAAACTTCAACGATTGTTTCAACGTCTGCAGGAGGGCATAGGGGAAGCGTCGTAATCACACGTTTGCATGCTTCATTTGCATTGGATTGCAGGAGTTGTTGGAGAAAGGTTTGCTGCACATCAGGATTTGGTACCTGGGAAACGATAGCCTCACACAAACAGTCATAAAGATCAATGGACATCTCATTTGGCAACTGTTTAATGTGAATAAAATCAGAATCAGGAGTTTTGGATGGTAACAATGTAAGAGCTTTCTCAGCTGCACGCATTATTTCCACAAGAACAGGACGGGGGATAAGTAGTGCCTGTTCTTGTGCAATTGATGTATGATTTTCCCCACATAAATGATCCAATGAGAGAAGATTGTTATCAAAATCTTTGTAATTATCAGGGGTTTGACAAAGCACTTGAAGTAAATCAGTTAAAATTGCTTTCCATTCCTTTTTCCATAAGACAAATTGACCATTTGTAAGAAGGGACTGCATTAGTGAAGTTAAATCATTAGGCACCAATAAATGAGTAGAAAAGGTAGCATTAAGTAGGCTTTTAAAATACTGGCTGTGTCTACCAAATTCTTTTAAGGCTTTACACAAGTCACATAGTGTCAAAAGGAAAGGGCCTCCAATTGGGATTAGATGAGTTTGTAGTGTGAGGTATTATAGTAGCAGGCTGAGGCAGTTCCTGGTTTCCATGGATACTGAGAGGTAGACCAGTTGTCAGATGACCAAGGGAGTTGAGGGTGGGGAGACTGTGGGAATTGGGGGCGGTGAGGATACCGTGGGAACCAGGGGCAGGGAAAATAGGGGCAGAGAGAAGAGGAGGGGTGGTGTCAGGGGCAGGGTTAAGGGCAGAGAGAACCGCCTCCCTCAGGGGCGGGGTTGGTACCACCCTCAGGGGCAGGGTCAGGGGATGGGGGGGTGGCTTTCATGGGAGGGGAGGAATAAAACACCGAAGGGGTGGGGTGAAGGGGGAGAGTGGAATCCGAGATTGGTGGGGGCAGGGATGGGGAGAGGAACGGGTTGTTTTAATGGGGCAGGAAGGAGTTGGGGGAGGGGGCGACAGCATGCTGTGGGGAGAGCACATGTTCAGCGCCATCTTGTCTGAAGGGATTATGGAGGATGGTGTAGGGAGAGGGAGAGGCGGCACATGGTGGGGGGGTGCAGGTCTTGCAGGGGCTCTAGGGGTAAAGAGATCGGGGGAAATAGGATTATTTTGTGCAGCTGGAAAACGTGGATTATAAACTGGGGATGAAGGGGTGGAAAACTGAGGCTGGGAAGGTACCACGGTGAACTCTGGATTTTCACCATGGCCAGAGGGTTGTGAAAACACAGTAGGGCAAGGAAGTCAGTGGCTTTCCTTTGCTTTTACATGGGATGCAGCAGCCGTGTTTTCCAGCATAGGTGAGGAGTTTGGGTCACAGGGAGAGGGAGAGGGGGTGAGGGAAGTAACTGGTGAAGTACGTGGCGGCTGTGCTTGGTTCCCCCCCATCCCAGGAAGTAATAAGTTAAAACCAGAAGAGGAAAGAATTTAAGAACCCCAGTATCGCCCGCTCACACGAGAGAAGAAAGTTTAGAACCCACAGAATCCAAAAAAACAGAAAGCGAATCTCCTAGGCAGTGAGTGCCAGAAAATTTGAAAAAAGCCATTGAACAAAAGACTTAACTAAACCCTTATGATATTTACATCCAGTGGAAGAGAGTAAACTTTCCACCTGGTAAGAAATTTCCTGGTGGTGCGAAGAAACTTCCCCCCCATGCTGGTAGAAAGATCACACCACGCTCCTCTACCCCAAAACTACGGAAAAATGGAGAAAAAAAAAAGAGAAAAGTTCCAAGATCAGCTACAGACACAAGTATCCCTCTGTGGAGGAGGGGAACTTACCAGACATTTGGATTTTTCTCACCAGATTGCTGATGCAAGAAAAAGAAAACGTGGAGTCAGGTCTTTGCTTCTGCTGTCTCTGCCACCACGAGGCCGGGGCAGGGTGGTGATCGGCTTTGCCCCGGAACCGTTTATACTGTGCAAAAAACGGCAAAGCGGCTGCTGGGTCCTGGTGTTCCAAAACAGGGCTAACTCCGGCGGAAAAAAGTCCTTCGGGACACCCTTTTAAAAGTCTCTCAGTCGCAGATCCAAGAAACCACGTTGAGGCGCCATTTGTGGAGAGTCTCTACCAGCATGATTGGGATCCTGTTGCTATTTCACCTCGAGGGAGTCCCTGCCACCCAGAGAGGTAGCCGGGACACTCCGGTGTTAGCGTTTCAGTCCCAAAATATAGCAGGAAGCTGTGCTGTGAGTCCTCAGTGGAAGCAAAGTAAAAGAGATAGAAATTTGTCCTTTACCCAAGCTTTATTCCTGAAGCCTGGTCCGGAGTGGACCCTGCTCAGAAGAGAACTCGCAAGCAAAGGCGAACATGAGGCCCTGCCGTGCTCCTATATCAAGAGGCAGGGGCGGAAACAGGAACGGGAGGGAGATAAGGGAAACAGCCAACAGGGGTCCCGCGGCAAAGGAATTGACACCCAAACGCACCAATGGTAACAAGATAACAGTTTAGACAAAGAGTCCCTGAGTTTTTGCGGGCTTTTGGCCACACCGTGATGTCACAGATGTGCAGCCAGGGCTCTGCGTGGTGCCGGGACAGTCACATGTCTTGCGCGGCCTGCCACCAGCGGCAGCCTCTTCCAGGTCAGCCCTGCATCCACATGGCCGTCTGCCAAGGCGGCAGCTCCTCCGGGGGAGGCCCTGCGCACTGCGCGGCTATCTGCCGGGATGGGGCTGCCCACCGGGCTGTCCCCGGGATCGGCCCCGGGATTGGACCCCCGCCCGCACGGCCAAAGCAACGCGGAATGCAACGCAACACTATATTAGACAAGTGATATAATTTGAAGTACCACAGAGGCTTTTAGACACAGAAGACCTTCATAAACCAGGGACTTGAATACTGCTTTTGTATGTATATAGGGAATATATACATACATATATTAAAAAAAAAATTATATATATATAACTATATAAGGAATCATGCATTCCTTAACTGTGAAATATCTGCACTTCTAGAGAGTTCACAGATGTCCAGTCTATGATGCAAGTCTGGCATTCTGATTCCTAAGAAGGTGTGTACTCACTTTCAGTAATCAGTATGGCACAGCACTGCCAAATGTTCTTCATCACAAATTTCTTGTCTTTAAATCTCTCAAGCCTGACCAATTAACAGCTCTCTCTGGGCTTATGATCACTGCCATACAGCGCAAGTGGTACAGGCCATTGGATGCTAAATTCCATAGATTTCTGTTCAGGAGGACTGGAAGCACACTGACAATCCTCCTTCTCCTCAGAATGGCGCTCTACATCCTGCTCAGCAGAAATGCATATCTTTCCACTTCCAAATTAGGAAAACCAGGAATCTGTGCCCCAAGCAAAAAAATTTAGCCAAGAAATACCCAGGTTGCTATTTTAAAGAGAAATTGATTAAGACAGTAGCAGTGTGAGTCAGTAAGCTGTAAGAAATAACAGTCAGTACAAAAAGACAAGAGTTTAAAAAGACAGCTTTTTTTGACACTTTCTGCACATTTTTAAACT
The DNA here is from genome assembly GCA_013389985.1 of Dryoscopus gambensis. Taxonomy (NCBI): domain Eukaryota; kingdom Metazoa; phylum Chordata; class Aves; order Passeriformes; family Malaconotidae; genus Dryoscopus; species Dryoscopus gambensis. The sequence goes on from WEIT01038105.1 coordinate 4,128, forward strand.
ACCCTGCTGAAAGGAACTTGGTATGATGCAGGGAGTTTTTTTGTTGCATATGGCAAATGTCTTGAACACGATATTGAGTCTTGGCTTCTATACCATAGGCCTCTACACCCAATAAGTACTATAAAATCTGTTTTTAAGAAGCATTAGTAGACTCATGTTTTTAAATCTTCAAGATGCAACACAGGTAAAGGGTCAGGTTAGCCTATACAGCAAAGAAATACTGAACAAGTTTGGCAGTAAAATTCTTCCACATTTTTAGGTCATTTAATGCACTGGACAACTGGTGAAAAAATGGGTTAAGCTTAGACGGATGTGCTGCCTATTCCAGTATCAGCATGCTCAGTGGATATCTTGGGAAAGCTGCTGCAAATACTTTGGTAAGACAAAGTAGGCGACCTAAGTGTCCATGTTGTTGCTTTAAAAATAGCAGATATTTCTATTTGGACCATTTACAAAACAGTACCCCCCTTTATCATTGTAATATAAGACTTTGAAACAAGGTGAAATTGAAATAGCATTTCTGAGAAACGATAAATTGCAGATGAAACCTACAGTATTAAATGGGGAGGGAAGCATTCAATATATCCTTGATGATCGCTAGAAATACCAGAGAATGACAGAAAATATGTTCAAAGTTTATATAAATATACCTTTGCATAGGGTATCTTTTTACTCCTGTGATGAATCATTCTGAATCCAGCGTCTGTGTACAATCTAGCTGGACAGCCTGCTCTCCAATTACATAATCAGAACTCAGAGATAAGTCAGATAAAAATTAATGGCCTCAACTAACACTGCATCACTTGAAGGGAGGTGTGGTGTTAGTGTGTAAACATACAGGGATTTGTTTCCTTTTTTACTTTTTTAGGGAAAGTATGGGAAATATGGGGTGAGAAAATATAAACAAGGTACACTGACTCATAAATTAGTATCAATGCCCCAGATACTAAAAGTATATAAGGGTGTCTGCTGCACATCTATATATAGTATGCATTTCTGTAAAGCGATAAAATAATGACTGTTTTTTCTATGTCAAATCCTGATAGGAAATTCATGTCTCATTTCAATGTGCGCCGATTTTAGAAGTTCAAGGTTTTTCTTTTGGCTATGTACAAATACACTCTGAAATGTCAGGACATGAGGCAGTATTATCCCAGTACAGAACTAATAAATACATTCTGGACTCTGTTTGAACAGTCTTGGTGAGCTACACATAGTGTTCACTTGTTTCATAAACCCTTTGGTAACTTCTGGAAGGAAATGGCATTGAGTTACACTTGCACAAAGAAGATACCACTGATGGCAATGAAAAATATTTTTGTTGCCTGCTAAAAACATATAAAACATAATCAATTAAATATTTCAGGTCTGCTGTTTATTTACAAGGGAATAGGGAGATTAGTTTGAAGTAACAGACAATAAGCAACTGCTTTCTATGCTAAGAATTGTTATGGAAAAGGAAGGAGAAAGAGTGAAGGTCGTGTTTTGTATTGCAGCTAACAAAAAAGGTTTAGTTCTCTTATTATGAACAGAGAGGATTTAAAAATAAGTATTACAAGCAGGATAAAATACAGTCCTCTAACAGACACCAAAATTATTTCTTTGTGTTCCCAGCAAATCTTTTTGACTGTTAAAAAGAAGGAATGTTCCTGATGACTTTGAAAGAGCGGTTAATACAGGCAGAGCAGAAAAACTTCTTTTTCTCTCCCCAAAAGAAGGAAATTTTCAAGGCACAGAACCCATAGTTCTACCACTGAATACTCAATAACAATACACCTGTCTTAGAAACATCATCATCAACCTGGTTTGGCTTTCAGGTCACATACAGCACTTGGTTATGCAAAACACACAAGAATTTGTGGGGACTCATCTCAAATTACACAAAATTCACATTAAGGAGAAAGCCGGGTTTTGCATGAGGCCATACAAGGTTGTATTGAAAGAATGCAGTTGTTTTGTCTGGAAATATGAGGAAGAAGATCTTTTTTACCTTAAGCAACTTGGCTTGAATGTTTTTTTCCCCCTCAGTCTGCTCAAATTCACACAGATCTGTATGTGCTCAAAACTGACTTTCATATTCTAGGAAGCTGGTTTGGGGACATATTGTTTCACTATTTGACCATACTGCTGATATGTGGAAAGTTTAGTGGAGAAAATGGAAAAGTGAGACTGTGGAAGAGGGATGTCACCATTTCCAACTAAAGCTGCTGTGATCTTTCACACCTGTACTCCTGGCATAAGCCCAACCTCCTTCTCTCCCCAGCATGAAGAATCATTGCCTGTGCTATTGGTTACCACACCCTGTGAGACCTTCTGCTAGAGCTGCTCATGAAAATGCTCCTGAGCCCAGATCTTGGCAAAGGGACACAAAGAAATCCATCCATGAGAACTATTTATGTACAGCCAGGTCAGGCCTGGGATGCAGCCACCTGAGGAGCTGAGCGGAGGTGAACCTCAGAGGAGTGAAGGTGGATGGGCAGCTGTAACCAGCAGTGGAGTTATGGTCCCTCTGTCAGTACGGGGAGCTCAGCTTGTCCTTACTGACTCTTCTGAAACCTTCTGCTGGGTACTTTGAGAAGGCATCAATTTAGTTTCCCCGTGAACAGTTCAAAATATGACTGGAATGTCATGTTTTTCATCTGGAAGATGAAAGCATAGTTATGGGTGATTTCTCAGCCTCTGCCTTCTGCAAGTCCAGTTCAAGGTGCGGTTTTGATACACAACATACATGTCGAAAATGGGATATTATTTTTGCTTGATCTCTAGAACCAAGCACTTTAAACCAGTGAAATACTTACAATAATCTAAAACTTCTAAGAATCAGGCAAGGTCTCTTCAGCTTGAGGTAAATTCACACAACCTATCTGGCTTGCCAACATAGCAAAATAATAATGCAGGTATTATATAAAGATGTTGACATTGTTCTACAGAAATATATAATACTTGTTAGTTTTATTCTTTACCAAAAAGCTCATAATCTTGCTAACTTTTAGGTATTCCTAGTGTAAGAGAATTACTGACTATAGTGCTGTAAATAAAAAAAAAATAAATAAGGATATTACAAAATACCTTTTCCCTGAAAGGAAGCAGTAGCCAGAAGAGCAACTGGATCTTCGGAAATCATCCATTTGTATTACAACCTGTAGTAACTGTATCTTCCTACATTTCACCCCAAGTGTTAGTACAGCTTGTGTCTGCAGGCAGCTCTGGGATACAGTAGGTCTTGGAATTGAGAAGAACACACAAGCTTGGGACAGGAACTGAACAACATTGCATCAAACTGAAATATTTAAGCACACAAAGTAGTTGGCAGAAACCATTCAAAGATAAACAACATTCTACTGAAGCTGTTAGAACTGTCACTGCAGCTATTTTATTTGTGGTATTTACAGATCACAAACAGCTCTTTTATTGCCTCCCATCCTAATTGTAAAGAAAACAAACCCAAACTTCACTGGTAGCATAACTAATGTAATTAGCTCACTACCATTCTTCTCTCCCCACATCAACTATATCTAAAATGGAAGATGATCTTTCTCAAAACTTGTCCTAATCCTTTCTCTGTTCAAATTCAGATACTGACTTAATGTAATCTAATTGAATTGTGTCACCTCACAAGGTAGTAAAGCAGAACATGGGGAACACTTACACTGCAAATATAATTAAAAAGATGGTAGCTCTCTAATTAGCTTGCTATTTGTCTGAGCAAACAAAACACTTGCCTATAACGCACAAAGACATCCTTGTCTTCCATAATTTATTCCCAGGCTGGCATACTGCAAAGGAGCCTGATAGACCCTAGAAAAGGTGAGATTACAAAAACAGCCAAGATCATTTACATTAAAAATCCACCAACATAGCAAAGGTATGGGGAAAGGCCTTTAATAGGAGGAAGTCACCTGCTCACCATAGCTGTAGAGGAACCAAAGTGAACTGATTGTTCCCTTGGCGCCACTGTGATGCACTGGCCTCTTCCTTCTGTTAGCAAGATCCTTAGTCTCTGGGGGTTCCCCAATTCCCAAAAGACTCCCCACAGCTATAGCCAAGCAAGCCAAAATCATACTGCTATCAACTGCACTGCAGTATAGGGATGTTGTTGTAGATTAGTTTTGACATATTCCTCTTGGCCATTTGCTCCTGAGATGTCAGTCTAGATGAGGCAGAGATTCCCTGTTTTCTTCTGGAAAAACTACTGGAGATTTGCTGCTGTGCTTCTTCTTGCAATCAGCCATTCCACAGAACCATTTTTTTAAAACATTTTAGAACATTTTAAATAAATATTCACTGATACTTGCTTTGAAACTGTAGCTATTCTTACACCTGTCTAACTAATGCAGTGTATAGTACTCTCTTGGGGATGGTTTTTTATGCTATACTATTTTTGGTTTTGTTTTGTGTCTGGGGGAGTAACTGCCCCCTCCTGCCCCCCACCCCCACTGCAGCTCTGGGAGTATTGCAAAGGGTGAGAACCAGCCCAGGATTTCCTCTGAGAGTTGCAGGGAGGGACCACTGTCTTCTGGTGGGGTGATTGGCTCAAGGGCCACGCAGCGCCGTGTCTCTGACAGGAGATATTGTTGCTTTGTGGGTTTCACCTGTTCCTTTTTGTTCTCTTCCTTCCACGCTGTGACTGGGCTTACTGACTTGCTTCTCTACTTCCCTGCTGTTTGGGAGGCCAAAGCCAGTGCATGCCGTACTGGGACCCAGCACCCCATCCCCTGCCAGGGGCCACCCACTCTGCACAGCCTGACCCAGGGGCCAGCCATCGCTGGTGAGCTACCCAGGAGAGTGATTCTCCACTCAGCCCCACTGTTCTTTGCCGCTGCTTCAGGGCTTCTTGCTCCGCTGTAACCCGACACCCAGAAACCCTGCAGCTGTGGGCATGGCCCCAGAGTTTCTGCTACCTTTTGTTTGCCACTCCAGGTGTGTCAGCATTTGCCGTTTCCAGCTTGCTGCTTCCGAGGTTTCCTAGCTCATTTTACCATATGGAGGGGCACCAGGACTGACTGCCCCCCATGAGTTTGTCAAGGAAGCCCCTTTTCTACCTCTTCTGTTGGTGTGCCCGCCATTGCCACACGAGGGAGACGCGGCTGAGCTCGCGCCACAGCGCCCCCTGCAGGTGCAGAGGAATCATCACACCTGCCCTGCCCGGCTGGGAGCCACCAGCGCCCCTGCCGGCTGTGACCGGAACTGCACCAAAGGGGAACGTGNAGGGGAACGTGTCTGCGGCCAGGAGAGGCTGGCACTGGGTTTCTGGTTCTGTTTGTTGTTGCTGCCATTGCTGTTGTTTGTTTGCCTTGTTATACATATACATACTAGTAAAGAACTGTTATTCCTTTTCCCATATCTTTGCCTGAAACCCCCTTAATTTCAAAGTTACAATAATTCAGAGGGAAGGGGGTCATATATTCCATTACAAGGGATGTTCCTGCCTTCCTTGGCAGACACCTGTCTTTCAAACCAAGACAAGTAGACAGAGGAAATTAAACTTCTGGGGCTTTCTTTTATTGCCAGCTGTAAACATACTGTTGAGGGGTCTCCCTGCCCCATTCCCCTGAGGGGAGGGGGCCCTGGGCTGGCAGAGCATGGTACAGGGTCTCCCTGCCCCTGCTCCCTGGTCACATGTGGCCCAGTTCTGCATTTTGGTTGGTGGCTTTGTGTCTCCCTGCGAGGGGAGCTCTGGTTTGTCTCGTGACTTGGGCAGTCTGTGTGCTGATTCCCCACCATGTGGACGCTAATAAAGATCTGCTGAAATATCCACGAAATGAGTCTTTCCTGATTCTTTCCACGGACCAAGCTGTCCCCCGGAAGGGTGCAGAAATCGCACCGCAACACATACAAACTCAAACTATACCAATCTTTTATAAATTTTACTATGTCACACCGAGACTGTTAAATGAGTTGGATTACAAACAGGATTCCAACAGAATAACTACTGGTTTTTTTAAAGAATCACAGATCTCTTCATGCAGCTGGTAAGGAAAAAGCTCTTAGTTTCCTGTAGTTGTTTCAGTTTCCAGCTGTTCTTCATACCTTTCATCCCACCTTGGAGAGCCGATGAATTACCCAGATCTCCTTACCTCCAATGCCTGGCACAGCACAGTCATGCTGCAATCACGAGTGAAGAGGGCACTGTTAGGTACTTAAGCCACCTTTTTTTCTGAGTGACTTTGTTGCCCCATGTGTCCAACTCTACTAGGAAGATCATTCTATGGAATGTAATAGTAACACATGCATTTTTCACAATGCTATGTAGGCAAAGTATTACTTGTTTTTAAAAATTTAATGAAACTACTTCAGCAAGTGATGGTAATTCTCTTTGGGCTCTGTAGGATTCTTAGCAGTTCTTTTCTCAATCAGCCTCATTTGACCCTTTTGCACTTAAGATTTGTGCAGCTGTTTACCCCAAAATTACTTCCACTAATACATCCCCAAGCATTCACTGGCTTATAAGATAATGTGGGTAAGGCTGATGTGAAGACTCAGTCTGTGCAGGCTTTTATGGTGTCAGGAGCAATCATCAGTTTATTTGTGCCCTTACACGATGGCACACTTTTAGAGGATTA
>WEIT01038106.1:0-11321 GCA_013389985.1 Dryoscopus gambensis
TTTCCTGCCCCCCGGTGAGTACCAACTGCAGCCATCCTGTTTTCTCTAAACCAGTGTTTTGTTAGTGCAAGTTGTTCCGTGACCTCTGTGAAGAAGTCCATTAAATCCCTTGTCCTTTCCCCTATCCTTCCCTCCCCCCTGTCCCGTGCCATTTACCAGCTTGACCATCCTTCCCAGTTCACTTGCCCATGCATGTGCCAGGACACGGTTGCAGAAGAAGGCAGAGGACTAACCATTCTTACCCAGGGCTTGGGGTTAAAAACAAACCTAAGATATTCACAGCAAGTGAAAGTGAGTATGTGCCAGGAGGGCTGCTGGAGACAAGAAGCTGCAGAAGAGAGTGGTGGGGAAGGGCTCTGCCACAGTCATTGGCATTCCTACTCATTGGGAGGGGTTGGGGAATCCTTCTCCCTCCTCCCCCAGTAGCAACTAGCTAAAGTTACTATTTGGTGAGCATGGCCCACCATATTGGCATGAACATCATCAGTTCGTGAAAGAGGGAAGAGGAGGGACTCAAGAACATTTACAGGGAGTAAATATTTCCATCAGAAAAAGACAATTATTTAATTGCTGCGGAAAAGGTGCAGATCACGTTTCTGAGATGTAAGAATAGCCCAAGACACCACCTGTCTCTAGCATCTTCTGGGCAGCTACACCAAGACTTCCCTGCTAGAGTGCAGGGTGTGGGAAGGCTGATTTCACAGTGAAGACTTAGCATCCCGCCCACAACAAGGCCAGGACTCCCTCCCCTGCCTCACCTCTACCTCCACCTGCTGACCAGGAGAGGGAAGAAGCCACCTGCATACACTTTATATCCAACATGTCCCACTTCCACTGAGCTGAGGCACTTAAAGTAATTCAAATGCTGGTGCATTTCCTCAGAGTCCCCTGACCTCCTCCTTTTGCCTGTGTTTTAAAATGAAAAGCCCTTGTCACACACTCCCTGGCACTTTGAATGGTTTCCTAGGCACAGGACAAAAAGCATTTATCCCCATCCTACTGCCACTACAAACAATCTTCAGCTTAGCAAGACTGTAAGCTCAGTCTGTAGTCAGTATTTCTGTTTGGAGTCAGTAGTTCTATTTGGAGATGTGTTTTGCAACCATGATTTCATCATACTCAAATTGTCATGCACTGACCCCATCATGATTTTCAGTTCCTGAGACTGCTCTCTACGCTACAAATCTCCACATTCAGATTCAGGAGCTGGGTACTCCTCAGCAAACAACCTAAGGCCATGTAGAGGAAGAAAGCTCAAAGAGCTTTTGCTACATTACTGTCACACCTCCCTTGAGTACCCCCACAGCCTTACTCAGCGGTACCACCTTTTCTGTGCAAGTCCACAGAGCTCTGCCACACTCAGCTGAGCCATGGGCCACAGACAACTGCACTCCTGGCCCCTGGGTACACAGCCACTGCTCTAAGTGCTCACAGCCTGTGAAGAGCCAGTAGATGTGCTGTTGCCTGCATGCAAACAGCCACAGAAGGAAGAGCACAGCAGCACTTTTGATGGTAGGGCTCTCCTTGGTCCAAGGCAGAGAGTGAACAGATGCTGTGCTCTCTCTCCCCTCGCCTCTGTGACACCCAGCAGCACATTCCCACCTTCCACCTGCAGCCCTATTTGTGGATGCACGGGCCACCGTGGTGCAGGGTGTGAGACTGTGGCAGAAGGGCATCCTCAAAGGATGGGAGGCATGAGCCCACTCAGGCCTGTGGCTCTCCTGAAGCCAGAAGCAGGTATGAGCTGGGTCTTACCCACTCACCAACAGGTCCGGGGTCACCTTCTCTGGCCTGCGTCTTGTGGAGCTTCTCTGAGGCCTGCAGTCCCAAAACCAATCAGACTGAAGGAATGCAACATGCAAAGCATTCTCTTCCCCTGCACGGCTGGACAAGTGCAGGATTTTCCCAGGATGAGGAAAAGAGCATCCTGGACCAAGAAAGATCCAGAGATCTTCTGATCATCCGCTGAGATACCTATGGCATCCTGTGCAGAATTTGATATTGAGTGCTGTTAGACATGATTGTCAAAGAAACAAAGTACTGGTTTCAGTGACTTACAGCTATTCAAGGGATTCCAAATGTTAAAAAGCCACAATACAAACAAAAAAGCATACCGTTTCTAGTTTGCATTGCATCTATCAAATCACGATACCTTGAGGATTTTTATAGCCGTAGGTGAAGAAGTTGTTGCTATAGGGCTACTTACAGGAAGTGAATTTGGGACAAGCCTCTTTCACCAAACACTCTCTGCCTGTTGGCCCTAAGCACAATGCACAATACTGCTGATTCCTAAAACCAATAAGGTTTTGCATCTTACCTAAGAGGGTCTGCTCCTGCACCCTTTTTCCTCTGCAAGACACTTTAGAATTTTTTCAGGTGCTGACACTGCACAGCTGACTGATCATGTCTGTTCCACAAAAGATGCTTTTCTGCAGTTCCTGTTTGGTGCCTCATTTGCTGCATTCTAAACCAGAGAAATGGTTAGAAAGGAGTCATTTCAGGCAATTCTGATCTTTGTCTTGTTTGCTCCAGGAGAAGACACCTTTCCAGGGATTATCGATATACATGGACTTGGAGGAGGTCTTCCTGAGCACAGAGCAAGCCTGCTCGCCAATCATGGCTTTGCCACACTGGCCCTGGCTTATTATCAGTTTGAGGATCTGCCCCAGAAACCAAACAAACTCCACCTGGAATATTTTGAAGAGGCAGTGAACTATATGCTGCAGCACCCACAGGTAGGAACACCCCGTTTCCCCTGGGTTCCAGGAACTGCTCCTCTCACTTTGCCCAAGTCATCTGTAGAGGAAGCTGCAGAAATACTGGCATGGCAGGGCTGGCCTTTGCAAGGATTTTGGGTGTCTAAGTTCCAGGAAAGAGAAGGGTCAAACATATATGCGCTGGAAGGGCAGTGGAGAGAGATCACAAAGCAACGTCACAGACATAACAAGGTGGGAAGGTTGTGCAGGAGAAAGCCTTCATGAATTGCCACCAAATGTCCTCCTACAGTCTTAAGAGTGAAAAGTAAAGAGCATCTGCCAGTGTCTAAGACTAACAGTTCATAGCTGTGACGTATAACCTGTCCCCAGATGGATGAAATCATGTCCCCCCACTCCTGGCTGATTTCAGAACACCAGGGAACATTCTGCATGTGACTGGTTTGAAGTTTGAAATGTGGGGAGGAAGTATGGGTGGTGTGGGAGGGTGTGCCAGTCATTTATCCAGAAGAAAAAGTAATCCTTGCCATCAATTTCTTCATGTGGTTTTGCAAACTCTCAGCATTAGACAATGTTCCCCTCCATGAACCAGTTGTTGTGCTTTTCAGCTCAGCACTGATGAGCATTTCCTCCTATCTCCCAGGTGAAGAGTCCAGGGGTTGGCCTGCTCGGTTTCTCCAAAGGGGGTGAAGTGTCCCTTGCCATGGCTGCCTTCCTGAAGAACATCACGGCTGTTGCTGCCCTCAGTAGCCCTGTTGCTGTTACACTGATTCCTATCTCTTACAAGGATAAAACCATACCCAGTTTGACCTTAGATGAACACAAAGCCAAGGCCACCAATTCCAAAATTCTTGATTATTCTGATGCCATTGATGATCCCTTTCAAGCCCCTAGCAACCAAAGCCTGATCCCACTGGAGAAAGCTGAGGCACAGTTCCTATTTGTTGTGGGACAAGATGACCGTATTACCAAAAGTGAGTATTATGCTACTGAAGTCTGCAAGCTTCTGCAGGCTCAAGGGAAGAAAAATTTTCAGATTCTCTCCTACCCTGGAACAGGGCACTGCATAGACCCCCCCTTTTTCCCTTTGTACCCCATAGGAAGCCACCCTGCTTTTCACAAGCCGGCAGTCCTGGGTGGGGAGCTCAGGGCTTATTCTAAAGCTCAGGTTCATGCGTGGTCACAGATCCAGGCTTTTTTCAAAAAGTATTTAATTGATAACTAATGTGCAACAAATAATGTGCAAGCAACACTCAACTTTGAACAACCAGATCTGATGAATTCTGCTACATCTATCAGGTCAAACCTTGTCACAGCTCTACCAGTACAACTACAGTATCTTCCGTGACTTTGCACATCCATAACACAGAAAAGAAATGGGTTTGCCTCTTCTGTTCTCCCCTCAANCTCTGCAGCTGGAAGTGTGTAAGAATGGCTGCTATAGCCAGGATGCTGGGCTGTCTCTGGTTAAGCCTTGGGAAAGGTCATTTGCCTTCTGTGCCTTCTTTCCATCTTCCCTTCAGAAGGAAATGCTCTTGCTCGTGGATACTTCTGGACCCAAGATATCATGCAAAAGAACTTTCTGTTGAGTTTACAGCCATTTTGATCTTCTCTCACATGACATGGAAAATTTTAATCCTTGTTATTGGGATGAGGGTTGTAATAAAGAGACTGAGATTTGAAAGTCTTGGAGTTATCTGTTGTGCTTTGGTTAGAAGCAGGGTTTCCAACTTGATTACTTTCTCATCCCAGGGTGAAAGCTTGTGATTGCAGAAACTTGGGATCAAAGGCTGCCCAGGTGGGAGCAGGAGAGCACAGAAGATGGACACATAGCCCCCTTACCTTCACTCTCTTCCACTGCTCTTGCATCACCAAGCATGGAGGAGAAGGAAGGTTGCTGAAGCCTCCAGGACCCTTCCCCTTAGCATCTGCTCCCACATATGGTCAAGCCCATGATCAAAGCCAGTAGTGTAAGCCAAGGAGTGTTGTTCTCAACAGCAGGAGTAGTTGCCACACATGCAGCGCTGGACACCAGACAACATACCCAAATGCTAGATGATAGAGCACTTCACCTGTTTGGAGAGAAAGGGTAATCTCCAAGGTGAATGAAAGACTGCTGAGACTCTGCCCGATATCTCTGACCACTATTATTTCCAACTAGGACAATGCTCGGGATTCCCTTAGATGCTTCCATCCCTTTCACATCTCTAAGTCAGACACAAGGAGCTCAGAGCATGAGGCACCCCTACCTGCATGTCCCAGGAAGAGTCTGGGAGCTTAAGGAAATGGCTCTCCCTCTGCAGCTCCTTTTGGATCAGAAGACCCATCTCTGCATAACATGGACTGAATGACCTTCTTTTTTAAATCCTTGCACAATCCATTACTAGAAGAGCCAGATGTTTCCTGACCTACCTAAAGAGTCTGTGGAAGTGCTCCTCCCTTATTGCTCCTCCATCCCTGACCATCCTGACCATCCTTCCCAATACACCTGGCTGTGCAGCTGCCTAGGCCGGGCAGAGCCTGGTGGAGACATAACCCACCCTGCCCATGCCTTGGGGTAACCAACAGAGAAGCAGAGCCGGCAAGGAGACAAGAACCAGTGGCGAGCTAGTGCTGGGATGGCTTCTCCCCGCCTCGGTTGGGGATGGCCCTCGCTGCGGTCCCTTGGCTGAGCGGCACAGCACAGCTCGGCCCTGCTGTGCAGAGCTGGCTCGTATCTGTGCGGTCTGTCCCACACCGGCCCTTCCCTGGTCCAGTGAATTCCGACTGCGATTCTGCTCGGTGGCTCGTCAACATATTTGCTCGTCCTCTCCACACGTCCCCTGCCCGCAGCCACCGCCAGGCCCGGGAAAGCTCGGGGGGACACCGAGCTCACCGAGGCCCAGACGGGTTTCAAGGACTCGGTAGCCTTTGGAAGAACCCTCTAACAGCCGGGGAAAACAGCAGGGGGAAAACAAAGAGGAGGTGAGGAGGCAGGCAGGCAGGCAGGCAGGGAAGTACGACGCAGGGAGGCAGGCAGGAGGGAAGGAGGCGGGCGGGACAAGGGAGCTGCCGCCCCGCTCCTCCCCGCCGGGGCGTGCCAACGGCACTTCGGGCCCGAGCCCGGCCCTGGTTCCGCGACGATCTGCCCCAGAATCCGCCCAGAGAGGCGGGAGCGACCCGGAGGCATGTGGCAGGTCAGTGCCCGCTGCCTGTGCCGGGCCAGTTCCTGCGCCTGGCAGAGCCGGCTGCTCTGGCCCGGCCCCGCGCCTGCAGCCCCACGGAGCCGCAGCCCCGCGTGGAGCCCCGGGACAGCCCCCGCTCAGGGACTCTCCTCCATGGCCCCCTCCATCCGCCTGTCGCCCGCCGCCCGCAGCCTCTTCGACGAGCCGCTGGCCATCGCCGTGCAGGGCCTCGGCCCGCGGCAGCAGGTCACGCTGCGGACGTCCTTGCGGGACGAGACTGGACAGCTCTTCCAGGCCAGTGCCCACTACCAGGCGGGGGACGACGGGGAGCTGGACCTCGCCCGCTGCCCTGCGCTGCCGGGAGGCAGCTTCTCCGGCCTGGAGCCCATGGGGCTGCTCTGGGCTTTGCAGCCCCAGAAGCCTTTCTGGCGGCTGGTGAAGCGGGACGTGCAGAGCCCCTTCCTCCTGCAGTTGGAGGTGTTTGAGGGCCACGGCGAGCGCCCCGGGCGGCTCCTGGCCCAGGCGCAGCACGAGCGGGCGTTCCTGCGGGACGGGGTGCGGAGAGTCCCGGTGCGAGAGGGGAGGATCCGGGCGACGCTTTTCCTGCCCCCCGGTGAGTACCGGCCGTGCCGGGCTCCTTCTCCCACGGTGCTGCCTCTACTTTGGGCCCCGCACTCCCAGGCCTGGAGCCAGACCACCTCCAGACTCCTCTGGAGTACCAGGCAGAGGACAAGGGGGAACTGAGTCTCGCCAGCAGGCACTGGACACTCCTCAAGGAGTGGCCTGATCAGCCCAACCAGCTTTGATCTGCTGGCCGTACTCCTCACATAGAGCAGCTGCATGTGGTGAAGCACATGTGTGTTTGTTTAATTGACTTCTATTGGACACGAAGGTATTGATCACAGTAAACTTTTTGTTCCCAAATGCCATGGGAGGTGGAGTCAGCCAGTCTTCAAGTTACCTTTCCTCTACCTGGCTGTTTTCCAGGAAATTCAGATGGTAATTCTTTTGAGTATGTGGAAGATTGCTCCCTGAACTGTAGAGTTTAAGCCTTTTGCTTCCCTTTCCAGCCTCTCCACAGATCCTGAACTTAGTAATGTCCTAATTGCTGTAGCCCAAGCCGCCTTTTGCTGCCACATTTGTCCCCAGTTCTTCCCCGTTTGTGAGCAGAAGGTCAAGGAAAGCATTGGACAGACTTGCCCTGGCAGTATTTTTGTCAGAAAATAATGAAAAGGGTCTGTGAGGTTTTCACATTGCCTGACAAATGCTGTGTTGTCCTTCCAGCAGCTCTCCAGATTTCTTCTAGTTGTCTGTAGGAAACCTCATTCCTTGCATTCCCTTGGTTCTGTAGTAGCCACATCCCCACACCACATCCCACCTTTCCTTCCCTCTGTGATACAGAGGTTGTTACCAAGCATGTCTCTGGAACTCCATGTACTCAAGGAGCTCTTCTATGTATTACGTGCCTTCCCCTCTCCCCTTTTTTCCCTGCCTGTCTGTCCCAGAGAACTCTTCCATGACAGTGTTAAAATCATACATGCTGACCCAGCCAGTGCCCTGGGCTCTGACTGCTATGACTTTATCTGTCTCCTTGAGGCTGGAGGTGAATTTCTAGTTCTTGCTTGTTGCCCATGTTTGACATGAGTCTGCAGACACCTGAGAGAAGCCTCATGCTCTCTCCTGAGCAGGATGGAAGTTTCCCTCTTGGCCTCCTCCTTTCCATACTTTGTTAGCAGTTTGCAGCAATCCCTCTCACCTCTGGACTTCAGTCCCTGTCCCCTGATTAACCTAATGTAATGCTTCCCATACCAGGTAAGCAAGGCTGGTTTCAAATACTTTCTTCTCTTAATCCCAGAATAAATGGCTAAGGTACATTTACACTGAAATTGAGGTGCTGGAACCATCAGAAGATGAGATTTTTTTGATCAGCCTTCTGAGAAATGCGCTAAGGAGAAGCTTTCTGGGTATTTTTGAAGCAGAGCTTGATACATTTGCAGTGAATTTACATGATACAGAGAACTAGTTGAGACTGTCAAAAGATTCCTTCTCTTCCAGCTGCCTGTTCCCTGATGTTATCTAAAACAATAGCAGGCCTGCTAATTTGTGCTAGTTTGTTTGATCTTGAAGCAATGTAGCCATTTCATTAAAACTGTCACAGTAATTTAGGATCCTTAATACCATTCTGCTGCTCTAATTTTTTTTCTTTTTTTTTAAAGACACATTCACAGGCCTATGAATTTGGAATGTATATTAAAAGTTGTGGGTTAATGTGTCCTTTTATGTGGTGTCTCTCAGGAAATGGCCCCTTTCCGGGAATTATTGACTTGTATGGAACTGGAGGAGGACTCCCTGAGTACAGGGCATGCCTGCTGGCCAACTACGGCTTTGCTGTGCTGGCTCTGGCTTTCTACAGCTATGAAGATCTCCCCAAAGAGATGAAGGAATTCCACCTGGAATATTTTGAAGAAGCTGTAAACTATATGTTACAACACACGCAGGTTGGTTTGTTCATTGACTCTCACTACAGTGAACTCTCATTAGTTAGGTCCTGTCAGACTGCAGATGGGGCAGAGCTGCTGTACTTAAAATAGCATTGCTGTTGAGTTGGCTGTAACTAATTTGATTCATATCTTTAACTCCCATTACCATGGCTCTCTGGCAGATTATTCCAACTCTTCCTTTTGAACTGGCCAGGTGAAACAGTGACACATTGGTCACGTACTGGTGATTTCTACTCCGTTCAACCCAGTGTCATAACTAGGGTGCTAGTTGCCTGAAGGCTTACTGGACTTCCAGTGAGGATTTTAGATTTAGGCTCTGTAGAATGGCCTTCAGAACTAAATGTCCTTTTTGGCTGTGGAGCACATGATAACCTTCTGTGATCCAGGTCTCAGGGAAACCAAGGAAACTCAAGGAATTCCACCAATACACATTTGTTGCTATGAATTTTATAAGCTGTTAAAATTGCACCAAATGTTGGTATTTAATAACTGTGGGTTTTAGTAGCTAGTTGTGCACTTAGGGATCCTTCTAATTCAGCACCTCTTGGCAGAGAACCCTGCTCGGTTCTGCATCTCCTTATAAGTAGCTGTGCATGACAGTAGCTAGAACTGCACAAACCAACACTTACTTTCTCTGGAGAATGAACATAAATACCCTCCTCAAACTCAGAAAGATGAGAAGTTGTTAAAGATCTTGGCTGCTTTATAGTCACCTTTACCTTAGGTGCTCGTGCCACCTCTCTGCCCAAAAAAAGTCTGAAAATTGCTTCCCCCTGCAGGTTTTGGGGTTTTTTTCCCTGAGAGCATACAGTACCACTGAGCAGCTCATGTGGAGCCTGCTACCCCACGTTAGCTTCTTAATAGGGGAACCTTGACTATAAGAAATACATTAACATAAATGATGACAATATCGTAGTCATTGCTGACTTTTTGCATTTTGCACTGAAAGAAAGCAATTGTAGAGGAGGCCTCCCCTGCTCCTTCCCTCTTCCTCTCTCAACTGCATTATAAATAAAATGAATCTGGGACTGCACATTTGCAAGCACAGCTGTACTCTCTGCTTCAGCACTGAACCTTGTGGCTTTGCTAGGATGATGCTGCAGTTTCAGTAGGGCTTAGGATCATAAATCAAGCACAGAACAGTGCCTAGGATCCCTCAGACATGGGCCCTGCACACAGGACCTCAGGTGCCTATACTTGGGCTCCAAATAGGGGACAGACACAGCTGCGAACGTGGCAACATTTTAAACACGTGGCATGCCACAGTTCATTGCTTGGTGTTTCTCTTCTCTCACCTCCAGGTTAAAGGTCCAGGAATTGGTTTGCTTGGACACTCAAAGGGGGGTGACCTGTGCGTCTCCATGGCCTCCTTCCTAAAGGGAATCACAGCCACTGCCCTGATCAATGGCTCAGTGGCAAATGTGGGTGCAGTGCTCCGCTACAAGGACATCACCATTCCACCCCTTGGTGTCAATCGAAAACGCATCAAGGTCAGCAAGTCCGGGATTGCTGATATTATTGATGCATTGAACAACCCACTTGAAGAGCCTGACCAGCAAAGCTTTATCCCTTTGGAGAAGGCCAAATGTTGCTTCTTGTTCATTGTTGGCCAGGATGATCACAACTGGAAAAGTGAATTCTTTGCAGTTGAGGGGAGCAAACGTTTGCAAGCTCATAGGAAGGAAAAGCCTGAGATAATCTGTTATCCTGGAGCAGGGCA
Source organism: Dryoscopus gambensis (assembly GCA_013389985.1). Lineage (NCBI taxonomy): Eukaryota > Metazoa > Chordata > Aves > Passeriformes > Malaconotidae > Dryoscopus > Dryoscopus gambensis. The sequence continues at coordinate 10,100 of WEIT01038106.1, forward strand.
CTACATCGAACCTCCCTTTTTCCCGATGTGTGCAGCCTCAATGCACCTGCTACTTGGCAAGCCTGTGATGTGGGGAGGGGAGCCCAAGGCACACTGCAAGGCACAGATAGATGCCTGGCAGCAGATCCAAGCTTTCTTTCGTAAACACCTCACAGGCACACAATCTGGAACATCCAGTAAGCTCTGATATGAATTAGGTTACTTTATAGATGAAGATGCTGGTGTTTCAAGTTTTTTAAATGGCTCAGAATGAGAATGAGGAACATCAGAGAATAAGCTATTACGTTTCTTGGAGGATGATAGTGGGTGAAAGCAGGAAAGCTGCTTCCCTTTTACATCCTCTTCTAATCTTGGTTGGAGGTCTTGGCCTCCTGTTTTGTGTAGTATGGGGTTACAAGCTGTGGAAAACAAATGGTGGTAAGGCTGTGTGTGCTTTGAGTGTGAATCAAAGTGGTAGGTAACTCGTCTGAGCTGAGAACCGGGATGAAGATGTGCCTTGGCTTTCTCAGAGGAAACATATGCCATTGCCCAGCCTTGTGTTGTAGTTCCAGTATTCTAGTTTTTCTGGAAGCAGCAGTTCTCTCTTCCTGCCTCCAGTAATCTTTCTGTTCTCCCTGTGCACTTCTCCCTCCTTTGTTGCTCCTTCCCCTTCTCCCACACCAGTAAAATGCATTTGCCTTAACAATATCGAATATTTCACTTACCGAAAGCAGCAATACTGTGCCAGCAGCCTCTGGTAATGCTTCACATTTATATGCAACAAACAGCCCATAGCTTGATGTGACATTATGAGCGCATGCAGTAGAAATGAAACATTTAAACAGTCTGTGGAAGTTCGTAAGCGTGGAGAAACAACAGAACGGGTCGTGCTAGTCGTCATACCGGAGCCGCTCACGGGTGTGTCCTGAGCATGGGTGAGTGTCGCTGTGGAGGTCCGCAGCGCTGTCGGAGCTCCCTGCCTGTACATTCCCTAAATGCCTTCTCAGCTGTCTGCTCGTAAGGGCTGCCGAGAACAGCCCGGCTGCGGGGCTGGCACAGCGGCTCCGTTAGGCCGAGTGCTGTGCGGCCTGAGGCGGGCTGGGAGGGGCGGTGAGGCGGCCGGCCTGCTGTGGCGGAGCGGGGCACGGTCGCTGCTCTCTGAGCGGGGTGAGCGCTCAGCCCCGCCGGGGATCAGCAGTAACGTCTGGCACCCAAGCGTGGGGTTGAAGGAAAAGGCGCTGGG
>WEIT01038106.1:11670-23931 GCA_013389985.1 Dryoscopus gambensis
GGTGGTGGGGCTGGGCCCGGGCCAGCCGGTGACCCTGCGGGCGGTGGCGGCCGATGACCGCGGCTGCCTCTTCCAGTCGTGCGCGCACTACCGGGCGGACAGCCGCGGGGAGCTGCACCTGGGTACGGACGCTTCCCACGGCGGGGACTACACCGGCGTGGAGCCCATGGGGCTCTTTTGGAGCCTCGCCCCCGCCGGCATGGAGAAGCCGTACCAGCGGCTCGTTCCCCGCAGCACCGGCGCCCCGATGAAGGTGGAGGTGTTCGTCCACCAGGGCCACAGCCCGCCCGGCGCCATGCCCGGGCCCGTGGTGGCCAAGGCCGAGGTGCAGAGGTTGTTCACGGCTCCCGGCGTACGGAGGATCCGGCTGAAGGAAGGAGTCGTAAGGGGCTCCCTTTTCCTGCCGCCGGGTGAGTGCCCCGGCCCGAGACCTTCGCCCTGGGGCCGGCGGGGCCCCCTGGCTTCTTTGACCACAGCCAGGAAAGTCTCGTAAAACAAACCCATGCAGAGGCTATCACCCGGGGAATCCGCATTCCCTAACAGCCGAACGCCGCCCTGCAGACAGGTGGCCTTGAACTCTTGGGAGAGACCCCAAGTGCTTGTCGCGACAGGGCTTATGCGTGGCCGCCCTGCCTGGTCCTTCTCGGCGGCACCGAGCAGTGCAGGCACGGGCAGGCGGCTCCTGCGGGACGGGCCGGAGCTAAAGGAGAAGAGGGGTTGTAGAGTTTATTTCATTCCTGGGCTCGGCCTGTGGTTTTTCAGTAGGTTTGCTCTGTAGTACCAGAATCTAACATCCAGAAAAGCTGACAGGCTTCATTGTGTGCTGAATCTCCCAAGGATTTTACCCTAAGTATGATTGAATTTAAAAAGTCTTTTTCTTCCCTGTGAAACACAAGCCAGGAAGCAGAGCAGCAGAAGAGATTCTAGAAAATATATGTATCCCACCTCTGTTACACTGGAGCCAAAGCTAAGTTAGTAGTTGGGTTACTTTTGTGGCATAAAGAAAAAATAGATATATCAGCAAATTCGGCCTGTTCTGCTTATGAGATGGTTGTGCTTTATGAGGTGTGATATTCTGATGATCTGCTAGTGGTGTTGGAAAATGAAACCTTACACCAGTGATTGTGTTTGTACACTTGAGCTATGAGTTAAACTTCTTGTAGCTGAGTGTTGTTGTACTGGAACTGCGCTCCACATTACCTCTAATTTAAAACTACTTGGTTCAGCAACTCCTGTAAGCATCACTACAGTTGTTACGTATTTAAGTATTTTCACTGAATGATTTCCAAACCAATGATTTTTTTTATCCATTTAGATACGGATCCAAAGTCCACTGAAGAAAAAAACAACAGAGATTGAACTTTGAATTTCAGATGTTTAGTCAGCATGCTGGATTTTCCATCCCTGAGACATTGTTTTGATCTATCTTGCCTTAGAGGATGAGTTCGATTTCTGCTGAGCTCAGTGGGAATCCAGAGATCTGCAAGATGAAACTGCATTTTCCCCTTTAGAAAGGCTGGCATTGTAATAGTACAGAAAAATCTGGAATAATTGCTTAAATGATATTGGCATCCCTCATGATGGAGGATCCACTTACAGAATTACCTACCATACCCTTCTTTGCTCCAGGGACAAAAAAATGTTAATATTTTTAAGACAGGAATCTTAAATGTGAACCATTCTTAGTAAAAGTTAGACAACATGTGTGGGCTTATGCTGTAATTTAATATGAAAGTGATTTCTTAATTCAGGTGTAAGAGTTACAGAGGTGGAAGTTGGTTTGTTTGTTTGTTTTTAAATGTTAGTAAAGTTGTCTAGCTCTGCAGGAACCATACACTTGGGCATGTGTAGGCACTCAGGCAGTCCAGGATCCTTGTGCAAGTTAAAGGTTGTCTTCATAAGAGAGAAACACATTCAGTATGACTGCGTTCTGATTACATGCTCTTGCTAGAACAGGTAGGGGTGATGAATGAATACATATTTCCTTGCCATCTAGGCTGGCTGCTGCTAACTAAAGGTTACTGCTGATCGTGGCATTATAATAAATTAATCCCAACATATTTTCTCTCAAGTAGAATATTGAACTTCAGTGGAAAAAAAATCAGAACTGAAAGAGTAAGAACCCAAAAGCGTGTTTCAGTCCCTTTCTGACTTCTTACTGCTTTAATTTAGGAGTTTTCCACCCAAGACCTTTAGCATGTCTTATACAAAACTTCCTTTTCTCAGATGTGTTGAAATGCCCGAGACCTTTCCTTTAGCACATACATACAAGTAGTGTCAGAGAGTTAACACACTCTTGCAACAAGCGTGTCCTCTTTGTGCTGAGATGGCGGTAGTGGGCTGGATTGGGGCACATCAGAGATGACGTCTCATGGCCAGGGAAAAAAAAAATTGCTTGCCTGGAGTCTTTAAAGTTCCACTGAGTAGCATCTTTAGCCTTTTAACCTAAGATCTCCTGGCTTGGCGTACAGACATGTTACAACACGACCCGGGCTGCAAAAGCATGGCTGTTTAAAATTGTGGTTCTGATTATTTCCGTAGATTGGTGGGACAGACTGTACACAAGTATGTGCCTGTTTATCTGTACATCACAGCCGCACCCATACAGCTCTCAGTTCTACCTTCTGGCTTGCCACATCTGCAGGAGCAGTTCTCCTGCCAAGTCTTACAGTGCTGATGTTGAGATAGAGTTAATAAACCCAGCTGATTTTAACAGTGGGTTATCTTTGTTGTGCTTTGCTCAATGCAGTTTATTCCAGTTTACATAAGTTTTGTAGAATTTGCTTCAAGGGCTCAGTGCTCTTGCCTCATTACTCATGAGCTTGCACTTTGCTAATTAAGATGTGCCTTTGTAGGAAAATAGCTGACTTAGTGTATGATTGGTCTGAGGGTAGGAGGTTAAGACCATTGAAAAATACATTTAGAACAGTTGTTTTTTGGTGCTTTTTTAAAAGTAAAATCTCTAACTTCACATATTTTTACAGGAATGTAAGGACCTACTCTTAATTTGAAATAGCTGAAGTGGGATACAGCACTGGTTCTCCTAAAACTCTGCTGTGCAAATGGAAAAGTAATGACTATTAATAGCAAATGTCTTAAGCATTCTGTATTTTGTTGTTCACTCTTCACCAGATAGTTTTTAGTGTCCTGCTTGATAATTTTTCCTCTGTACCTCTTCTCTTTAATACAGGGGATGGCCCCTTTCCAGGAGTGATTGACATGTATGGTGATGAAGGAGGGTTGATTGAATTTAGATCCAGTCTCCTGGCTACCCATGGTTTTGCTGCTCTTTCTCTGCCATATTTTGACTTTGAAGATCTTCCTAGGGTCATGAAAGAATTAAAACTTGAGTACTTTGAGGAGGCAGCAAGGTTCCTACAGCGTCACCCAAAGGTGAGTGTTATGAGAGTTCTCTTGGGACTTGGGAGGATTCAGCAGTTACGCCTAAGTGGTGGTGGTGATTTTTTTTTTTTTTTAATACTTGAGTATCAGTTTCTGCTGGGCAAGTTTAGGCCCAGTAGTGGCCTGTGCATATGACTGGGGAGAGTGAATTTCTTCCAGTACAAACTGTCTGTTAAATAAATTCATGCTGGAGCTAGAAGATTGCTGATTAGTAGGATAGTGAATGCTGGAGTATCCTCCAAACAGGACCAGTGGTGATAAAAATGTTGCGTTTGTTTGGATTTTTTTTTTTACATGACAGCAGTTAGTTTTAAGAGAGGATGATATGACACTGCTTAATAGTAGTTGAAAGAATGGATTTGATGATGTGAGATGGTGCTTTCAGTTTTACTTTCCAGGCTAGAAAAAGACAAGACAAATGCTGCTTATCTAATCCTTCAGGTGTAATTTGTGAGGTTACTTTATTTTCCTGAGACATATAAAACAGTAGACTGTGGTTGAATTTCCTGCTACCTGTTTTAGGAAAATGAGAAAAAGTTTGCATTAACATATGCAGTAGGGACCAGGTAAGGATCAAGTGATGGTATGTCTTGTGCCTGTCTGTGCATTTTTTGTGGGGTTTGATATCTCTTGGTGTCTCTGGAAAATAAGACTGTAAATGGAAGGAGGAGCCTGGGTCCAGACTGTCACTTTCCAACAGGTCACATCAATAATTAACCTAACCTTTTTTTTTTTTTAATAAAACAACTCCAAAGTCATTTAATGGCTAATCCCATTATAATGCATGCTTCCTTTATTCCCTTCTTCCTCTCTTCTCCCCCCCTATCTTATCTGAAGGTGAAAGGACCAGGAGTTGGAGTGATTGGGACTGGGAAAGGGGCAGAATTAGCACTCTCTATGATCACCTTCCTGCCAGAAGTAGTGGCTGCTGTATCTATCTCCGGCTGTAGTTCAAACACAGTTGCAGACCTCCATTATGGTGAGATGACTCTGCCCGGGCTGCGTTTTGACATGAACAAAGTCACTGTCTCTGACACTGGTGTATTTGACATTTTTGAAGCTCTGGATGACCCAGCGAATCCTGCTAATTCTCCCTGTGTGATCCCCATTGAAAAAGCAGAAGGTCACTTTCTCTTAGTGGTAGGGGAAGATGATCGGATGTGGAAGAGCTCCTTATATGCTGAGCTGGTAATCAGGCGTCTACGCCAGCATGGGAAAGAGAACTTTAAGCTCTTGAGTTATCCAGGAGCAGGTCACCGAATTGATCCTCCTTCAACTCCATTTTGTCAGGTAGCTATGGATCGTGTTTTGGGGGTGCCTGTTCTGGGGGGTGGAGAGAGCAGAGCACATGCTCAAGCACAGGAACACTCCTGGCGAAAGATTCAGGAGTTTCTGCACTTGCATTTGGGATGAACACTTAAGCACATGCAAGGTGTTGCAGACCTGCAAGGACTGAACTTGAGCCACCAACATGATGGGTGATGACTGGTGATTTGAAGGGATTGACTGAGACAAGCCTTGAAATATGAAAATAACCGAATGACTACTTAGTTACAAGCATAAATCCAAAAGGAAAGGGATTTATTTGGAGCAGCCTACGTTAACCAAGTAAACAGAGGAGATGTGAAACAATAAGCAGGCTCTACTATGGTACAAATTTGACAGCTCAAAGTGGTCATGATACGAAGAAACAAGTACCTGAGGAGTAGTAGGTACTTCCTTGCGTGCACTACTTAAAACTGAGAGAATGTTAACAAGCAGCCTGCACCCTCAGCAGTGACAGACAGGATCATACCTCAGCAATGACGGATGATAAATGAAGACATCAAAATCATGAATGGCTCTGGCTTGGAGTCCCAAGCTACCTTAGCCCAGAACTCTCATAGGTACAGCCATATACACTTCGGAAATGTTTTCCATTTACATGAAGCTGGAGATACCAACTTGAAATGAGGCCCATATACTTAGCATTGTGGTCTTCTGGTGACATAGTCTGTTTCTTTCCAACAAGAACTATGTGCTGAATGGGAAAATGAAGAGTACTTTTCCTTGCCATCCAAGGAGAATGGCATCACTAACTAGCACTGTCTTGTATTGGGGATGTACCTGTCTGTTCCTGTAATGTCTTGGATTGGCATTTGACACTCAGGGTATTAAGATTCTGTTGGATAGGTTAGAGCACGTCTAAATGCAGCCATTAAGTTAGGGATGAATTATGTGTGGAACTCTTTAGTAATGATGTCAACAGATGCTGACAGCTGTTCTTAGGGAGGAAACAGAGTTGGGAGACAGAAAACCTAGCCTGTAGATTTAAACTGACTGTAAAAAGCTGTCACCTTACAGTGGTGATTAACTCAGAATCATACCAAAGTAACGATGCCCTCAAAAAAAAAAAGCACTCAAAGCCAACTCTAGGATAGCTTTTCCATGACTGCCTGAGATTTTTCTTCTTTTTTTTCATCCAAGTTATTTTTGGCTAGTGCCTTCTTTCTCCCCACCGTTCAGGTAGAAAGAAACAAGTTCTTCCGAAATGAGTTGATCTCTCAAGAGGGTCTTGCTGAAATGGTGCCAGTGCTGAAGGCCTGTTTTTAATGAGCACCTCTGTCAACAAAATTTCTCCTTCCAAAGTAATTTTCTCAGACCACTTTCAGAGCTGCCCAGGAATGTACAAAACTTTAATTAGTGGTACTCAATTTTGCTTTGCTCTCAGGGATCTTCTCTCTCCAGTTAACTGTCACTATGCTGCTGCTCAGTCTCACTTGCTTTCTGCAACTTTTTTTATTCCTTATCATTTGATTAAAGTCACATGTTCTTCACACACAGTCAATGCCAACTGAACAATTTATCCACCCATTCTTTACAAGAGAAGCTCCATCCTGCTAACTCCACATGAGATTTCTTTATGCCTGGTCTCTAAACTCCTTCACCAGCTGAAGAGGCTTTTGCCAAGTCATATCTGGTGGTTGAACCTCTGCTAACAGGAGCAGTCCCAGAAGTCCAGGGCCAGAGCCTGCTGCGGTGTGCTCCTCGGTGTCACCCGTACCTGGCACCCTGCCTTTTTTTTCCAAACTCATTCCAAGTGGCAACTGTAGAAGAAAGGGTTGTCTGAAGGTTCCTGTTTGTTGGTCTGCCCCATCCTGTGCCTCTTCAGTAGCTGGAGCCATTATTAATTGTGCAAGAGTAGCACCTGCCCTATCACTGTTCTGTCACTCTCCCAGTTACAATACCTGTGTCTCCACACTGCAGTCCTACCTCAGCATATGCATTGGTATGCAAGATTGCAGTCTGGGAGTTCAGAAAGTAAATGTTAAGTTGTAAATAAAACAAAAACCAGGTAGGTTAAGAGTTCTCAGACTTAATTTCTAAAGCACAAGGTTTTAAAATAATTCAGTGTAAGATTTTGTCAGATACGTGCAATTTGAAAGGAGATAAAACACTTCCTTTGTTAAAAAGCAACCATGTATAAGAATTTGATGTTACATATTTGTTTGGAAAAGTGAATGATACTTTGTTTAAAAAGGAGAAAAAATAAAAAGAACGTAATTTTGCTGTGAAGAGCCTTTTGTAAATGAGTCAGGGTTTCCTGGCCAAAATAATTAATAGACGGACCTTTTGAAAACCAGACAACTTTTGCACTAGGATTTTGTATATTTACAGTGCTACCTGGGGACTTGAGACGCATTGCAGGCACTGAGCAGAATGTGTAGCTATTTCCTGAAGTGTACATTAAACTGAGTGCCTGATTATGGCCTTAGTTACAGCCACATTATTTCTATTTCTTTACATTCACAGTATTGTTAGGGTTGGAAGAGCCCCCTGAAGATCACCTATTCCAATCCCTCTGCTAAGGCAGGGTCACCTAGAGCAAGTTACACAGGAATGTGTCCAGGTGGGTTTGGACTGTCTCCAGAGGGAGACTCCATAGCCTACCTGGGCAGCCTCCTCCAGTGCTCTCCCACTCTCACTGAAAAGAGGTTCTTCATGTTGAGGTGGAACTTCTCATGTGTCAGGTTAAGGCCCTTTCTCCTTGTCCTGTCACCCCTGAAAAGAGTGGCACCATCCTCTTAGCACCCACCTTTGAGATATTTCTATGTATTGGTGAGATCTCCTCTTCTCTAGGTGAAACAGGACAAGGTCCCGCAGTTTCACCTCACAAGAGGGAGGCTCCAGCCCCCTCGTCATCTTCGTGGCCCTCCCCTGGACCCTCTCCAGTAGCTCTGAGGAGCCCGGAAACGGCCACAGTAATTCTTTGCCAGGCCGAACTCCCGTCACATTCCATTAAGACGAGTGCTCAGGGGGCTGGATGAGCTGCACCGGCCACAGCTGGGGGCCCTCGCAGCTGCCCATGGGGTTCCACAACGCGCCGGGTGGGCCGTGAGCCCCGCGCCGGGCTCGCACNGCCGTCCGGGAGGCAGCGCGGGGCTCGGGGCGGCGGCTGAGCGGGTGACGGTGGCCTGCTGCTGTGCCTTGGGAAAGGGGGATTTCGTGGATAAGCGAGGAAAGAGGGGAGTCTCACAAACCTCTCTTAGTACGTGGTTTTAAGGCGGCAGTATCGGCGATCACTACAGCGATTAGCTTGGTATCTGTTGCTGTGCAATTCCGATTTCATCTATTTAACATACAAATAAATGTCTGCAAATAAGGGTGAAGTGTCGCTATTTTGATTTTTCCTGTGGGGTCTAAATTTTGGAAATACTCTGTGTCAACTGCCATGTTTTGGGGGAAAAAAATACATCTTTTGTTACAATTATTACTAGTAGAGGTGTGGTTATTTTTTCCCCGTAAGAGATTCTGCTTCTTGTTCCTGCCATGTTGATGGTGACCATTGGTCACCTTGGCATTTTGAGTATTTTAAGTATTATGACTTTCTTTAGTCTAAATACCTGTAGAAAATTATTCAATAAACAGGTAGAAGAACCCTGCAGATAAGCTTCTAGGAGAGAAGTTTCCCTTTAGTAACCTCCCATGGCAGAAGATACTCTGATTTATCTACAGATATTTTAAATGCATCTCAAAGAAAATGAAGTCCCTGATACGTGCTCTCCGAATAACCCACTGTCCGTGTTTCCATCAAAACAGCAGAGATAAGTCAGCAGAGGTCAGGGAAGAAGCTGCTCCTTGTGCTCACATGGATCAGTAGCTTTAAAGTCCAAACTGTTTTTAGGCATGACTTTGAAACAGCAGCAGGCACTGGTCTTATAAATGCATTTCTGCCTTCAACATGAATGGCTGAGATCATGTACCCAAGTGCTGTGGTGATTGGCTGCCATAATTATGAAAAAGGCAATGAAGTTCCTGCCCAAAAAATCCCAATTAACTGGAAGACAGCTATTTTTGCTGGCACAGTGGTAGCTGTTAATAGGCTTCAATGAGGCTGTTGTAGTGGGATCTAAGGGATGTGATCTTCTGAACCAGAGGAGGTCATGCAGATGTTCATCTTTGGCAGACACTGGGGAACTACTGATGTGGCACAAGTTTGCAGGTCATGTCCAGTGGGACTGAGAGCTAGCTATCACTTGGTATAGACCAGATTGAATGAATGCCTGTCAATGGGCAGAAACAGCTGGGACATCTGAGGATGTCTAAACGGAGGTGCATGTTGATGTTTGAGATGCGTGCTCAGGCTCCCTGGTGTTGCTGGCTCTTAGGCTTTTGCTGGGTGTTCAGTGGCTGTGGCCATTTTTTATATACAGCTGCCTCAGCTGTTGCCTTTTACTGCTGGGACCAGAGTTTCCTGTGGTCCAGAGTAAAGTACCCAGCACTAAAGCTCTGTGGCTGAGGTGGCTGCCTGTAAGATTTTTGGTGGAAGTTTGTTGGTTTTAACTTTTATAGTGTGGGGGGTTATATATCTGATTAAATGAAAGGCTGCTTTTATCCACATGTACTGCTACACTTAAGAGCAACAGAGATGCCAAAAGTAGAGTGCTCCTGTATTTGTAGAAAGAAGGCTGTTGATCAGTGTTTGAAAAGATTGATCGCTGAAACCTTTTTAGTCCAAAAGACATCTTGGAATATGTTTAATGTTTAGAGAAGCATTAAACATGTTGTTTATATACTACTGGTTTGGATATCTTTATGTGGTTTCACTAAGACTCTGATGTGAGGCAGGAAACTATGAGTTAGTGACTGCCGAAAGCTGGTCAGTGGGTCAGTCCCTAATAAACCTTCAAAAGAAGCTCTCAGGTTTTTCCAAACTGAATAATACATGTTTTTACATGGCATGGTGTAACTGAATGCAAAACAATTGGAAAGAGACCCCAAATATATACAATCCAGATCGCTCTTGAGTTTTGGCAAGATGTACCTCATTTTCTTCAGTGAATTTTAGGAGGTTGTATCATTGTCTGGTCACAGACTTGCTTTCAGACAGGAAGTTGCTCATGCACAATAGAAAGTGTGATGGTTTAGGAGCATTAGACTGCAATTTTCAGTGCAGTGACTTCTTATGCCTTTGAATTGAATTTCACCATAAAAGCTAATAAGCAGTGTGCCATGGGGCAGAGAGTAAGATCAGGAAGAGAATGTCCTGACATTAAACCCAATGTTTGCTCCTGAAAATGCAGCTAAGTACCCCAGAAAACAAATCTACGGGATATTGGGAGTTTAAAACTTCTTTGACTTGGCTGACCCAAGATAATACAGGAAAGTGGTGGAAGCGGGGCAAACAAGCAGGATAGGGAGAGGGAAGGGAGAGGAAATAGATTTGCAGTGAACAAGCCACTTAAAAATTTCAGTGAATATTCACTTAAATTTCTTTCATTTTTAGGCAAAAGCAACGACCATCAAAGAAGCTCTAGCCAGATGGGTAAGTACTAGAACAGTGTCTAGTGGCATAGGGTTTGACTGTATTCAAGTCAAACTAAATTTGTTTATTGTTCAAGCTTATTCAAGCTAAATTTGTCTTTCAAACATCGTAAGAAATACGTTTGCTTGAAACATCTGCTTTAAAAAGTTTCACAAAGTAAAATGATGATTACTATTGTTGTTGTTGTATAGTGCATTCTATTGGACTTTCTATATGTTCCTGTTAAATTGATACAACTGATAAAGATTAGTCTGTTTTGCCCTCCTGTCTTGTTCTGCTGAATATGCACTGACCTGAAGCCACAAAGAGATTCAAAGTTGGGGATGTATTATGTTTTAATTATGCTCTGTTCACTTGACCTAAGTGCAGTCCTTCCCACAGAATAAACAAGTATGAAATTCTCACCATACTGAATTCAGTGAAACTTCTACACGTCTTTTGACATGTGGTCCCTCATACTGTGCCAAGCTTAACTCAGAATGAGTTTCTTGGGTTTTTTTCCTTCTTAAAGTAACTGTGTTAATACAGAAGCTCATTTGTCTGGTGGTGGCTGAGCTGGTGTTCCAGAAAGCTGTGTGTTGGCATGGATGCAGATGTAATTTCAAATGGTGAGGTAGGATGCTCTAGGGTCAGGTTCTCCGTCCAGTAAAACCAGTGAAAATCTTTCCCCAGTCTCTGAATTTTAGATGGAGGCACAGATGTGCTGTTTGGTGTACGTGCACTTCCCTGCTAATTCTGGCCAGCTGCTAGAGCAAGGATTTATAAATGTTTTGGTCTGTAGAAGACCTGGATGTGAGAGCATGGGCAGGTACACTTGAAAGCCAGAAGCTCAAGGTACTAGCCTGTGACTGAAGATTGCTTCCATTTTGAGTTTTATCATTGTTTAGTACCTTCAGTATTTCAAGGGTTTTCCAGTTGTGTTGGTATATCCCACAAACTTCACTCCTGCTCTCCTAGTAAGAACTAGAATGCAACGACTTGCAGATATTAGCATTACTAGAGGTATGAACTGTGTATTTAAAAAGTTTGCTTTTCCTCCTGCACTCTTTCTGCCTTCTGGAACTTCAGCTCCATGTTTCCTATGACAGATTTATTTTTCATTTGCTCCTCTGTCATGTCTCTTAGACAGAATCGGCCTGTGTGAGTGAGTTTCCATCCAAGTTAGGCATGAAGTGCTTAATTTGCTTTTCTGTTCAAGTTATTGGGGTCCGTCTAAATCTTCCTTTTACTCTTCCTAATCTGGGTCCGTGTGACTTGTACAATTGGATTTGGTGTTGTGTTGCATTCTGAATGTTTTGCTTCCCTTGCAATAAGGGTTTACCTATGCCCTACAGTCAGGGTGACAGTTAAATCAAAGCAACTTGAAATCAAAGCACCTTCAACTTGGCAAACATGTAACCTGTTCTCAAAAAAATGTTTCTGTTCTACCTTTCTCTGTGGCATATTGTGGTTGTGCAGCTGCTTACAGAAGTACTTGGCAATGAGGATGAATTTTCTTCCTGCAGGTGCTCACTTCTGGCCACAGTGTGTGTTGGAAGCTTTCTCCCTTTCATGTTTCTAAGGAAAAATGTACTTTTATTTGTTGGTATGAGCTGATAGATTACAAACTGAGTGTAAATACAAATAGATACAGTGCTGTTCTTAGAAAATAAAATGGAAGTTTGCCATTTATAGAGTTACTTTGTTTGAACATATATAGCCATATTCCAGCAAAACATCTGACATGCTTGTTTGCTAAATCACTAATTATGAGTAAAATACTGTCACACTGAATTTGGACCGAAACTGGAATATAAATAAATGTACAAGACAGCTTTTTTTTAAAAAAAAATAGTTTTTCTGAAGTATTTTGGGTGCATAAGAGGTAAAATAATGTTATGAAAACCTGATGTTCTGCAGTGGGATACTAAAAGACTTACGGGATATGATTAATTTAATTACAAAGTAGCCATATTAACCGGGGCACACTCAGTTATCTCTCTTTTCAGTAGATGCATGAAATGGGGGAGAAAACAAGAGTCCTTGTTTTGAAAGTGCCAAGATTTCTCCTTTGT